>PVJH01002932.1:0-155414 GCA_004026705.1 Nesogale talazaci
GATGAGCCCCTTCGGGCCAATGGTTAGAGTGGAGATACTGGAAGGGTGGAGGGAAGGGGGGGTAGAGAGACGGAACCAACAGCAAGGATATATACACAAGCTCTTATTTGAAGGATGGGCATCAAAGGAGTGGGTTGGGGGAGAGGTCGGGCAGTGTACGATATGACAAAACAATAACAATGTATAAACTATTGAGGGTAGGAGGGGAGGAGAGACCAGGGGAAGAGGGGAAGGAATGGATAAGCCGATACTAGGGGCTAAAGGGAAAAAGGTGGACGATTGGAGAACAATAATAGAAGTGGACATGTGAGGGTGCTTGATGAGTATGCTTATTTATATATTGTGAAAAACGATGTATGAGCCCCTAATAAAATGATTGAAAAAAAAAAAAAAGCAATGGGAGCAAAAGCAAGCCACAAAACCCCCAAAGCAGTCCCCAAGATAGACTTCAGGGTAGAAGGGGCAGTTTCCCAGGACTTCCCAGGACCACTATAGAGATAATCATAAAGGTCAGTGGACAGACCTGGAATTATGTATGCCTTTCGTTTTGCTTTGTTTTGTTCCATTTTATTGGGGGCACTTACAACTCTTAGTACAAACCATATACCAATTGTATCTGACATATTTGTACATGTATTCCATCTTTCTTTTCTAAACATTTACTTTCCATTGAGCCCTTGTGATTAGTTATTCCTTTTTTATGCATGCCTTTTGTTTGTTTGCTTTTGCTAGCTTCTTTTCTCTTTTTTACCCTTTTTATTCAATTGTTTCTTTTTGTTTTGTCTCTATTATTGTTGTTTTGTCTGCCTATATAAGATAGGCATGGGAAGCTAGCCCCAGGAGAAAGCAATGGGTCCAGAGGGTTCTGGGGGTGAGAAGGAGGCAGGGAAAAGGAGCAGTGAATAAACAATGCATAGACAGGGGAGCAAACAGGGAGTTAAAATCAACAACAAGGAGAGCATAGAGATTCTGGTGGTCTTGGAGCAACAGCAATCTAGCTGAGAAGGAATTAGTAAGAGTCAGAAGAAGGGTGAGCATGATTGTGGGGCAGGAGGAAAGTTAAAGGAAACAGAGGAAAGATCAAGGAAGCATGGCTATGGGTAGAGGAATAAGCATAGTTGTGCACTTTTGTAAATATAATCATTCATAAAAATAGAGGAATTGACCTATGTGTGTATATTTATATAGCAACACACTGAGGAAGTAGACAGACTTGGGCCTCTGCTCAAGCCCTCCCTCAATGCAGGAACACTGTTCTAACAACCTGGTATTTTGTGATGTGTTGCTCACCCTCCTGACATGATTGCTGAAAACAAAATGGGTGCATAGGCAAATGTGACGAATAAAACTGATGGTGCTTAGCTATCAAAAGAATTAATGTCTGAGGTCTTAAAGGCTTGAAAGTAAACAAACGGCTGTCTAGCAAAGAAGCAACAAGCCCAAAAGGAAGAAGCACACCAGTCTCTACAATCATGAGGTACCAATGGATTCCGGTAATGGACACAAGAATATACCTCTCCCTTCAAAAAAAAAACCCCACCTTATATTGTTTAAGATGAGGGGGTTGGAGCAGAGACTCAAAACCCATCTGTAGACCATAGGATATCCCCTCGCAGATGGGTCACAAGGAAGGCACGAGTCAATGAGGACGCAGTATAGCACTGATGAAACATAACATTCCCCTAGTTCTTTGAGGCTTCCTCACCCCCAACTCTCAACTCCAATCCTGCCTTTCAGTTCTGGCTAGACCAGATCATGAACACTGGTACAGATATGAACTCACTACACATGGAATCCAGGTCAGATAAACCCTTCAGGATCCCCACCTTGGTGGGAGGGAGGCAAAGAGGAAAGGGGAACTGATCACAATGATTGACACATAATCCCCCCCCCCAAGGGGGATGAACAGCAGAACGTGGGTGCAGGGAGACAGTAGTGAGTATAAGATATGAAAACAATAATAATTTATAATTTATCAAAGGGCTACGGGCATGGGGTGGGGGAGGAAAAAAGAGGAGCTGATACCAAGGGCTCAAATAGAAAGTAAATGTTTAGAAAATGATTATGGCAACATATGTACAAATATACTTTATACAATGGATGTAATGGATGCTGTAAGAGCCCCAATAAAATTATTTTTAAAAGAAAAGGGGGGCTGAGCCCCTGTGGCATAGTGGTTGTGCGCGAGACTGCAACCCACTGGGACGGAGGTTCAATTCCAGCAGTGGGGCTGGACCTCCTACTCCCACAACCGGAGAGCAGTGATGCCAAAAAAAAAAAAGAGCTGTAAGAAAAGGAAAAAAGATATTAGAAAAAATAAAAGGTCTCCTGTTGCCAGCAGTGATGGAAAGTCCTTGGTATCAAGTCCATTATTATCAAGTCTTTGACATTAGAGCTAATTTGCAAGTTATATACTATATGATGTCATGTTCTCGAGTCTATTCTGACTCATAGCTATCCAATGTGGGAGATTAAAACGGTCTTGTGTAGTTTTCTCAACTGTAACTTTTACTGAAGTAGCTCACCAGGTTTGATTGAAACCACCAAATTTTTTGTTAGCAGTTGCATACTTAAGCATTGCTCACATTATTTGGTTGTAGACAAAGAAACATGATGATTTGGGCAATTCACTTTTCATCTTCTTTATATTAACAGAAATCCTTTTCAAATGACTAGTCCATGAATCTGTCCAGTGTATTTATTGAGCACTGTAGTTTACAAAGCATTTCATGTATATGAGCAAAGTAGAAGGTTTCACAGAAATGGTAATGCAAAGCTTTCAAAGTGGAAAGCTGATTTTCTGTGCATCAACTACATGTAGTATGTTGAGCACTATTCTAGGTGTTATGAATACTTTGGTGAACCAAATAGTACTCTTGAAATTTACAGTTTAATAGGAGCAGCAAACATTAAAAATTATCATGCAATTAACCCAATAATTATACTCATGAGGAGTGATATGAAAGAGAAATGCAAGATACTCTTAAGTATATATAAGTAGAACGAAAATATCAACTTAGATTCTCCATGCTGTGCCTCTACTATAAAAACATGAGAAGTCAAGTAAAATTGATAATAATTGTGGGACTCTGAGCAACAAATGAAAGGAAACTAATTAGCTGAAACACTGAGTAGAAAAATAAACTGAACAAAAGCAGATATTAAAAGATATATGGACCTACGAATAGATCTAGCAATGTGTCATCATTTCAAGATATTAGAACCACTGTTCCAAGGTGAAGAACATAAAAAAAGAAACGTCATCAAATCTCCAATAAAATTGAGGCACACTGTAATCATATCAGAGTGAAGCAATTTGATCAGAACACAAGCTATATGTAAGGATGAAAAGTGGGCATGTGGCCCAAAGCCACAGGCAACCGCAGTTCAGGGAGGGCCTCAGTAAATACAGATAGAATCATGCATGAATAGCATTCCCTGGTCATTTTAAAAGGGAAAGCCTATGGGGTATTAACGGGAGATACAGCCCTCCCACCCTTGGCATTGAGTTGGGGCAGGAACCAGATGACCAGTTGCACTCACTGGAAACCAGCAATCAAAGAAGTATACTCACCTCCTTTCCCCACTATACCTTCCTAGTGACCACAGCCACTGCTACCCATCTGTCAGCTGGAGATGCCACCTCCTGCTGTCCCTTGGTCACTTGGCAGTCCACACAGCCTGTCCCCCAATCGTCCTGTGTTGCTCAACTCCCCAGGCAGCTACAAGGTACTCCCAAGAACCATACATTGTGCATCCACCACCTTCAGGGTCACAGCACCAATTCCACAAAATGTCTTGGTGCTTGATGGTGCACACACTTGCTCCATTCTTTATCTTCCTTTCCTCTCCTTTTTTCTTTCTTTTTTTTCATCTTTGTTTTTTTAATTGTTCACAAACCTTTCCTACACAATCCAGCATACAACAGAAAAAAAATGGTCCACCTTTCGATTTGCATACAGTGGGAAAACAATAATATATTTACATAAAACAATATTTAAGGCTACAAGTGAGAAATTATCTGATAAAAAGAACCAGAACTCAGAACATATTGAGAATTCAGTCAGTTCCACTGCCCAAGATTATTCTTTTTTTAAACTTATTTTTCCCCATCTTCAGGTGACAAATACATCTCCAGAAGCCAAACACATCCACTACCCTACTCACTGGGTGAGTACCTTTGTCTGCACCACAACATCAACAACAGCCAACACCTGCTCAGTCTACCCTCAACTGCTCTATAATCTAAACAGAGACAAACACCCACTACTCTACAAACCTAGAGACTGATGGTAAGTGCTCTGGTGTTGTCATCAAACTAGTGGCAAGAGAAGTATACCTGCCCTATCTGTCAAAATATATCAAATATATTTTAGAATCAGTGTGAAACAAACCAACACACAATCAGCAAATTCAATAAGGCCATAATGTTTCAGAGACAACAGACACCTTCAAATCACAGAAACAAATTATGCAAGATAGTTCAAGCAAGTTTTCAAAATACATGAACAGAAAAGCCTTCCTGTGGAATAAGTGGTAATGGAACTATGGAAAGGACTTCAAGAGAATTAACTATATCCATTCTATAGATTTAGAAAGAAAGGAAAACACAGACAACAATTTAGAAGAATTAAAGAAAACAAACCAAATGAACAAATAAAAATAGACAATTAGAGACCATACAGAAAAAAAAAAACCAGATAAAAATCCAAAAGACAATTACCCAAATTTCAAAATTAAATAACATATTGGAAGGACAAAGGAATTGAACTGAATCAATGGAAGACAGAACTGGTGAAATAGAAGACAAATCTCACAATACACATAGGGGCTGAGTCCCGGTGGTAAGTGGTTGAGTGTGGGACTGTGGCCCATGGGCTTGGCAGTTCGAATTCAGCAGCAGCTCTCAGGAGCAGCGTTGGGTAGCTCCCAACCACCAGAGGGCTGTGATGCCCCCAAAACAAAAAGCAAAACAAACACACAAATTTGTTAGAACAATCAGAGAAAAACATGAAGAAAACTGAAAGTTATGTGGCACAAATAATAACATCAGTAAGTAGAATTCCAGATGAGGAAGAGTGGGGGGAGGGAGGGAAAGCAGAAAAAACTCTACCATTTTTTTTGATAGAGGGTTTCCCTAATACAATGAATAATGAGAAGATACACACTCAGGAAGCACCACAAACCCTAAATAGAATACACCCCTTCACCCCCAAAGGAAAATCACCAAGATATATAATAAATATTTTAGGAACAAAGACAGGGAAAGCCTTATTTTCCTGAGAATAGCTCAGGGAAAAAATGGAATGCTGTTTACAAAGAGGAACCAATAACTAAACTTTGATTGCTTCTCATTGACTAAATTAATGACACTATCAATAAAACTACCTTATATCATAGGGGGGGGGTCATTTAAAATGTTACTTATCATAAGGTGGTAACGATGCTTCTAAAACAAACCAGAGACATGGATAAATCATAGATATACACATGGACTTTAGACTCACACTTAATCCTAGTCCCAATCTAAGAACAATTCACCCCTGCTTGATGCTCACCCTCAGGTAGAAATCACTGAAGACATGGATGCTAGAGCAAAGTGTGAGGAAGCCAGTGGTGCCCAGCTGTCAGAAAGAATCATTCCTGTGCTTCTAAAGCCTTATCTTCAAACAAGCAAGCATGGAAATGAAGTGTGAGAAACACACTTCGTATGATCCAAGGGTTATAATGAATTCAATCTGGATCTGAAGAAGGGAATGGACTCAGAGCTTGGATTCTGAACACCCAGTGTGCAGAAGGCTACATACAGTAGAAGCCCCAAACTCATTTGCCAGATCCACACAAGAATTACGTCTCCAGTGAACACCTCTAACACAATCCAGGGATGAGAATAGCATTGCTATTAGGGAGAAAGCATTGTAAAGTCATTTATGGAAGGTGTAGTTAGGTTAAAGTGTAATACCTTATCATTTGATCATCCTTCTGATCCATTTTAAAGTTGTTTCCATTTTTAATATTTTCTGCTTCCTTTTTGAATGACTTTTTTTCTATGTTTTATTCAGTCATTGTTGTTGAATTTCTTTTATTGGCTTGTGTTCTGTATGATTTTCTATTTAGGAAATCAAGGATAGATAGATTTATAGACAATAATTTAATTGATCATTGTCTAGGGACATGGCAAGGAAGGGTGAGGGAAAATGGGGAGCTAACAATAATGAGTATGAGAAGAAGATGTTCTGACAATGATTGCAGTGATGATAATACAATTTTTCTTAATGTGATTGAACAATTAAATTGTATGATATGTGAAGTATAAGCAAATAATGCTATTTAAAGAAACACAAAGAAAAGTTAAGACCTTCACTGAACTTTCAAAGTTCACTATTGAGTGAAAAGGGAAAGATAAATGTAATGTGGCAAAGGATATTGCTGTGATGAGTGAGGGTGACTAAGTAATTTGGCTTTGGAACCTTTATTGAAGGAGGCTTTCAAAATAGCTACTGAATATTTGCAAAAGAATAGATACTGTTGAAAAAATAATTGAACAGCTAAAGGAGAACAAGTAATGTATAAACAATATCTGGGTTCACATATTTAAGAATATTTTTGAGGAATCACTTATGAAATTTTGGCAAAATGAATAGAATTTAAAATATTATTTTAGATATTTTCTATACAATTCCATGCCATTAATTACATTCTCTATGTTGCACAGCCATCATCTCTAACCAGATGCTCTTCTCATGTTAGGTCAGGTTCCAAAGAATAAGTTTTATATGAAATTGCATTGTGCAAATATGGAGATGACCACATCAGATGACAAAATGGAAGATGACTGCACCACCACACAAGTACAAGAATACCTCATTACATAACTGCCAACCCAATCACTGAGAGTGTCAAAGCACTGAGAACAATGACCCATCAGAACTGACACATAATCTTATCTATCACCACCAGCACTGTTTTGGTTCGGTACAGCAGCATTTATCAAAGTTAGACCTGTGTTGCTAACATGCAGATTAGTCAGGTAAGAGATTTTTTCCTGTTGCCATAAATTTTCAGATAATGAGATCCTTGATAAGTGAGGAGAAAATTATCTATTTCTAAAAAGTGTTCATCACTCTACATCAGCATAATTATTGTATACAGTGAGATCATTACTTCCATAAGAGGTTAACACAAAAAGTCAAAGCAACAATAGCATGCATTTTAGCACCTTCGTTTGGAAATGTTAGGTGCTGTCAAGTCCATTTATGGCTCACAACAACTCCGTGCGGAGTAGAACTGCCTCAAGGGGTTTTCTAGGCTGTAATCCTTATAGGAATAGATTGCCAGGTTTTTCTGTGGAGGGTTCAAGTGGTCTGCTTTTCCATTAGCAGCAGAGCATTTAAATGCTATGTCAGCAGGGCTCCTCTTTTGAGAATTCTCCTCAGTACAATCTTAGAGACTTTGTATAGGAATAAGCTAAGCCACATAAGAAAAAGACTGCCTTACACTTATCGTGGTAGTCATGTAATCTTGTGTCAATTCAAGGATTATGAGTGTAAGGGTGGACTCTAGCCTGTCAACCAAGAGATAGCCTATGAGACCTGTGTGGGCATGGCTTTCTCCTGAGAATTCTGGGAAATCCAACCGTATTTCCCCCTTGGAGGTGAGAAACTCACAACTCAGTGCCTTGGAGACACAAGGCTGGCTGACTCCCTGTGAGCTATCCCAGGAGAGGCCACACGGGCTTACCCTAATGGAACCAGAGACACATAGAGACTCCTACCAGTGCTGAGATGCTTAAGAAGCCACAGAGAGACCCCTGCCAGCACTGAGATGCTTTTACCACCACTGGATACACAAGACTCTGCACCCAGCGACCTGTATGATCCTGGTATCATTGCATGTGCTTTGTGAATCTGAAAAGGACTTCGTAGATTGGTATCAGACACATGGGCAAATATCAGACTTATGACCTTGGACTGGACTGGGTTGGGATGTTTCCTCCATGTTCAATTGTTCTTGTATATAAATCTCTTTCTTATACACATATGTGTGCTTTTGAATTTGTTTCTGTAGTCTACTTGGACTAACATACTTATCTAGCCTGTTATGGTTCCAACTATTTCACACTATTTGCATAGTTCTCATTCTTACTAAATAGTAATTGGAAAATATTGTTCCCATTACATAGATGAGGAAATTGAGCACAGAGAAATGTCTATTGGTTATTTCCACTGTTAACGATAAACTTAAGGCAACAGTGCTGAGAACTTCACTTCTAGCATTTTTCTGGTTGGAATTTAATTAAAAATTATTATAATTTAACAGACGTATTCTGTGTTTGGAGTCTTGATGATAATTGATGAAGAAAACGCACCTGAAGCAATCATTTGAAACTGAAGGGCATGTTTATTAATAAGTTTTGTTCTTTTTTTGCAGGAAGCTATTTGGATAATATTGTTGTATGGCTTTATAATATAGATTTGTCTTTCCTTGTGGTTCAACAAGAGTCTAGATGAACATCTAGATTCCAGACCAACAGTAGAGAAAGTTTCCAAAGAAGTAAGGACTTAGCCCCCAAAGCCACACCATCAGGAAACATTTTTTTAAAATCATTTTATTGGGGGCTCATACATCATTTTTCACAATGCATAAATATATATATTGTGCCACATTTATTTGCATGCCTGCTGCCGTCATCATTCTCCAAACCTCCACTTTCTCACCTGAGCCCCTGACATGAGCCTCTCATCTTTTCCCCTCCATCCCTGCTCCCCACTCCCCCACCAACCCTTAATACTTTATTAATTATATATTTATTATTGTTTTGTCATAACTTACACTGCCCGATGTCTCCACTCGCCCTCTCCACCAATGTCTGTCCTCCAAGTAGGAGGTTATGTATAGATCCCCGTAGTTGGCTTCTCCTCTCTACCCCTCCTTTCCTCCACCCATCCAGTAGCTCCACTCTTACTACTGGCCCCAAGGGGTGTATCTATCCTGCGTTCCCCACATTTCCATTTCCCATCTCCACCAGTGTACCTCCTCTAGTCCAGCTGGATTTGTAAGGTAGAACTGGGACCATGATAGGTGGGGGGAGGAAGCCTTTAGGATCTAGAGGAAATTTATATGTTTCATCACCATCTCACTGCACCTTACTGGCCCATCTCCTTCCCAGACTCCCCTGTGAGAGGGTGTTCAATTACCCACAGGTGGGCCTTGAGTCCCCATTCTGCTGCCCCCCCTCATTCATAGTGATGTGATTCTTGTTCTTTGATGCTTGATATCTGCTCCCTTTGGCCCCCCATGATTACACATGCTAGTGTGTTTCTTCCATGTGGGCTTTGCTGCTTCTAGGCTATAAGGCCACTTGTTCACCCTCAAGCCTTCACAATCCCAGGTATTTTATTGTTTGGTAGCTGGTGCCATCAGAATTTCTCCTGTCCGTGTCTGCTCCCTTCTGTCTTCAGTGATCATGTCGGGAGGGTGGGCACACAATAATATGATTTTTTTTCTTTGATCTGGTTTTTTTCACACCTCATGGTTGCACAGGCTGGTGTGCCTCTTCTATGGTGGGCTTTGTTGTTCCTGGGCCATATAGCTTCAAACAAAGCAATCTAGTTGAATAGTTTTCATCTTCTCACTAGATCTAAATGTTTAAACCAAAACCAGAGTATTTCCCAATGTTTTCTTATTATTTCTTATGCTGTGATTTCTCTTCAACTTAAAACTACTCATTAAGATGGATCTTCAGAGAGAATTTGTGCCTACCCAGCTTTCAGAACTGAGGAGGGAATTTTGCCCTTTCTGCTAAAGTAATGATGGCATCTTTTGTTCCAGGATATCTTCTGGCCAGAAGTGTAGTTAACCTTTATGAATAACAAGAAGTTGAGATCAAGCCTATCATTCGGCCATCTCCCACACAGAACAGTGTCTCGTAGTCATTGGATGACAACGTCAGATTCTTCTAGCTCCAATTGGGCACAGCAACAGGGTCCATGTATGGGCTCATGAGTCATTTGCTAAGGATTTGAATTTTGCCCATTGCAGCTATGAGATCTCGGACAAGGAATGTCTACTTTCTGCATAGTTCTTCCAACTATAAAATGGGATGATAATTGTCCCTTAGCAGCCAACTCCAAGGCTGGTGGATTAAAATTGTCCAGCAGGAGAAAAATGAGGCAGCCTGTCCTCTAAAGATTCACGGCATCGAAAACCCGATGTAGGGTCACTATGATGTTAAATCGACCCCATAGCTGTGGGCTGGGTTTGGGTTTGGGTGGGGGAAGAGGCTGGTGGCACAGTGGTGAAGTGCCTGCTGCGAACACAAATGTCAGCAGTCCTAACTGCCCCACAGGGGAAAATCCCTTCAGATTACAGCCAAGAGAGCCTTCTGTGATGAGAGGGTCACCTTGAGGTAAAATTGATACAAGAACCTCCAGAGAAGCCCTTTTGTAGCTATTCCTATTCCAAGAGGTAATGCCAGGGATTAAAGAAGACAATTCAAGTACTTGACATGGAGTTGGCACTGAGGAATATTATCATGGGTGGCAGTGACCCTTGAGAGATCCCCAGGTCAGTATCTGAGATCAGTCGGGAATCCAAAGATCAGTTTGATCAACAGTGTCCTGCTAACTTTATTTCTGACTTTGTTGCTCAGGCCAGACAGTTTTTCTGCCTGGAATCTAAGGGAGAGTGTCTTTGTTATTGCTGCTCTAGCACAAATACCCTCCATGAGTAGATTCTAAAACCAGAAACCTATTTCCTCACAATCCTGGAGGTTAACAGTCAAATCCATGTCTAGACTCAGTTATCTTGGTGATCTCCACACAGTATCTGTCTCTCCCAAGTCATTGAGTATGTGTCCATAAAGTGTTAAAAAATAAATTAAAATTTTTTTCTCACCATTCTGGAAACTAAAGACTTGAAATGAATAAATTTTAAAAGCATCCCCTACACTGATATGGCCTCATTAACATAACAAAGAAACCCAATTTCTAAATAAGACTACATACACTAGTACCTGGTTTAAGATACCCAGCATGTAGCCTTCCCATATCTCCTCACCTTACTGAATATGGTAATTACAATGACTGTGTCGCACCCACAGAGGCACTCAGCATGGGTTACAACTCATTTGAAACTGAATAAGAGCTCAAATTGGAGTATTAATGGTGTAATTTTGGCTTGCTATTCCTTCAGACATGTAACCACTCTTCCCTTTTTTAATTTCAGGCTGGTTGCTTTATTCCCTCGGGTCTTCGTTTAGAAATGAGTGGCTTATTAATTATCTTCTTGACTACAAAATAGGAAAAAAAAGGTACCATTTAGTTTTCACATTGGATAAGTCAACTAAAAGGGTTCTCTGTGCTAAATATCATGATTACCTTGTGTTTCTTTCATTCTTTATTTCCTTTCTTTCAGGAATATCCCAGACTTAAGATGGTTAAGGTTGTGTGTCATCTTGATTGGGCCAGGATTCCTTGGTTTGGCATATTGAAGTTATGTAATGAAATATTATGTGGTCTAATGTGTAAGTGAATTTAGGAGCCCTGATCTGACACTAGGAGCCACAGTACCATCATGGTTATGTGTTGGGCTGCTAACCACAGGTCAGCAGTTCGAAATCACCAGCTGCTATAAGGACCTTTCTATTCTCTTGAAGAGTTTCAGTAAAGGAAACCCACAGGACCACTTCCACCCTATTCTACAAGGGCACTATAAGTCAGAATCTAATTAAAGTGGGGTGCAACATCTTTCATTCAGAATCCTTATCTTAGGCTATTTAGGGGTGTAGCCTACATTGAATATATATGGACATCTTGCCAAAGCTCTGTTTTTTTGTTTGCTCTATATCCTGCATACAGTTCTCATCATCTGAGACTTGAGTAAGCAGCCTGGTGTCTGACCTGCAGGTCTTGAGTTTATTAGTCCCTACAGTTTGGTGAGTCAGGTCAGGACACAGCTCCAGCCATATACTTAGCCCATGGACTCAGAAATTGCCACCCTCTACACCATGTAAGCCAGAGGTTCCCAAACTTATATGGCCTGCTGTCCTCTTAAAAAAAAAATTCCTCATGACCTACCTAGCAATGAAAATATTTTGTACTCCAGCCCAGAATCCAGGATAAAGTGTAGGCATTTGCTCTTACAATGCCCTCAGATCATTCCACACACCACAGGGGGGTGGAGGCCCCCAATTTGGGAAACTATGATGTAAGCCATTTCCCTAAGGCAATGGTCTGTGTGTGTGTGTGTGTGTGTGTGTGTATACACATATAACTTGCACTGGAGCTTGTGCTTCTCTGGAGAACACAACCTAAGATGCCCCCCAAAGAAGCTCTGTTAATTCCCCCAATGACATTTATCTCACTTATTAATTCTCATAAAAATTGGTACAGTGAAATATTTGTATGTAATTTCTGCAGAAACACCATCTATATCCTTGGGTGCAACAGCATGCCAAGGTAATTATACATCAGAGTGCCTTCAAGCAACATTGTTTATTAAAAGTATTGTTCTCATTTCCCCCCCACACACATATATTCATCAAAATGTGAATAGGTTTCTAAATAAAAGGACATGAAATCTGCTCTTCTAAAGTTATCAAAGAAAAACCTGCTTGTAAATGTTCTCTGGATAAGTAAAATTTGTTACTCAGTGTGCAAATTACACAGACTTTGGAGTTTTTTCTTCCTACTTAGTTTTCAGACTTTTAAAAGCTGATTCATAGGGTTATTTTTAAAAAGATGGCCAATTAACAGGATGGTCTCTATGAAGACGGCAAAATAGAGAGAAAGAGCCCAACCTCTGCTCTTTCTTATGATGAGCACTCATTTGTCTGACTTCCAGCACCTTCTTTTAAATGAGGAAATGACGCACTCTCTACGCTGGGGCTATGATTGTTTACCATTTATTTCCTTTCTCCCTCAAAGGCATTTTCTCTCCTTTGTATAATCACTATGAGTTTTTAAAGGCTTTGTCATTTTCTCTAAAATGCTTTTGCTCCCTTTTGTATATCACTGTGAGTTTTTAAACATCTTTTTAAAAAGGGATTGGCATACTTTTTCCCCCACATGTTAACAAAAGCTGTATCTTGGACTTACTTTTGCCATTTTCCCCCTTTCTATAGAACCAGTTAAACATTAAGAGCAAAGGGAGATTAATTTATTTATAGGGTATACACCTTTGAATGAATTATCCCCAGGTTCCACACAATTATGAAACAGAATACTTAAATGAATCCAATGTGATAAAATATTTGAACCAATCAAAAGGACTATCCAAGAAATGGGGCTTGACCAACTGTTTAAGTTGGGTACAAGCAAACCCATTTCTAAATGAATTTTGAACATGAGATTGGACAGGATCAAACTGCTAGTTCAGGGGAGCATTCCATTAGAGTCATGGGTAATTGTGCAATGAAGTGATGCACTTGATAATAGTTAGGCATTTAGGGCAAAACCAAAAATATCCAAATCCTGGCCATCAAGTTGATTCAACTCATTGTGAATGCGTGTGTTAGAATATTGAAGTGAGCTCCATGAGGTTCTCTTGGCTGTAATCCTGGTGGGTCAGTTGTCAGGTACAGATTGAAAAGCGTGGCAGTGGATTTGGAAGACCATAGAAGGATGGGTACATTTGAATTATGATGTTGGTGAAGAATATTAAAAGTACTGGGGGCACACAAAAGAGCAACTGATCTTCTAAGAAGTGCAGTCAGAATAGTCCTTAGAAGTAAGAATGACTAGACTTCTCACATTCATTGGGCATATTATTAGAAGGGACCAGTCCCTGGAAAAGAACATCATACTTGGTAAAGTGGGTGTGGGGTCAGCGCAAAAGAGGATGGATTGGCACAGTGGCTACAGCAATGGACTCTGAGCATAGCAACTGTGAGAATGATGCAGGATGGCCAGTTTTGCTTTGTTGTACATAGAGTCACCATGAGTCCAAGCCAACTGAGCAGTACCTAACAACAACTTTGATCATTACAGAAGCAGATTTCATGGTCTTTCTTCCACTGGATATAATAGGACTGTTCCATTATGTTTCCGAGCTTGCAAGTCTTTTACCCTGTGAACAACAGAACAAAATGCTACCTAGCCCTGCTCCAGTCTCACAATTGTTATGTTTGAGCCTGTTGCTGCAGTCATTGTGTCAATCAACTTGTTGAGGGCCTTCTTTTTTTGTTTTTAATTTTTAAAAGATCATTTTATTGGGCGCTCATACAACTCTTATCACAATCAAGGCATACATCTAATGGATGCAAGCCACATTTGCACATTTGTTGCCATCATCATTCTTGAAGCATTCTCCTACTTAAGCCCTTGGTATCAGCTCCTCATATTTCCCCCCTCTCCCCACTCCTTCTCCTGCACGAACTCTTGATATTTTACAAATTGTCATTATTTTGTCACATCCTACATTGTCCAATGTCTCCCTTCACCCACTTCACTGTTGTCCATACCTCAGGAAGGGGGTTAAATGTAGATCCCTGCAATAGGATCCCTCTTTCTACAACATCTTCCCTTCACCCTCCCGGTATCACTACTTTCACAATTGGTCCTGAAGGGATTCATCTGTCCTGGATTCCCCATGTTTCTGGCGCCTACCCACACCAGTGTACATACCCTGGTCTAGCTGGATTTGCAATGTAGAATTGGGATCATGACAGTGGAGTGGGGCAGAGAGGGGAGGAAGCATTTAAGAATTAGAAGAAAGTTGCATATTTCATTGTTGCTACACCGTACCTAGACTGGCTCGTCTCCTCCCCATGACCCTTCTGTAAGAGGATGTCGCTTCACCTACTGATGGGTTTTGGGTCCCTAATCTGTACTCCTCCTCACTTATAATGTAATTTTTAGTTCTTTGATGCCCGATCCCTTTGACACCTCATGATCACACAGGCTCATGTGCTTCTTCCATGTGAGTTTTGTTGCTTCTGAACTAGATGGCTGCTTGTTTGCCTTCAAACCTTTAAGACCCCCAGCCGCTATATCTTTTCATAGCCAGGCACCATCAGCATTTTTCACAACATTTGCTTATGCACACATTTGTCTTCAGTGATCATGTCTGGAAGGTGAGCATCATGGAATGCCAATTTAATCGAACAAAGTGTTCTTTCATTGAGAAAGTACTTGAGTGGCGGTCCAATGGAAGGCCTTCCTTTTTTTTTTTTTTTTTTTTTGCTGCCCCTTCACTTTATCAAGCACGATGTCCAGTATGTGACACAAAATTTGCTATCTTTGTTTCTCAGTAGTATTCTGGCTGTATTTCTTTCAAGACAGAGTGGTTGGTTCTTTTGAAAGTTTGTAATACTCCAACAGCACCATAACTTAACACATCTTCAACAGCATCATAATTTGCATACATCAATTCTTTGGTCTTTTTTATTCGATGTCCAACTTCCACATGTATATGAGGCAATTTTGAAAATACTATGGTTTGAGTAGGCATGTTAGTCCTCAAAGTAACATCCTTGCTTTGACTTGTGTAGCACATTTTCCCCATTCAATGCATCCTTTGATTTCTTGACTGCTACTTCCATGAGCATTGATTGTAGATTCAAGCAAGATGTAATCCTTAACAACTTTAATATTTTCTCCATTTATCAAGATGATACCTATTGGTCCAGTTGTAAGGATTTGGGTTTTCTTTATATCAAGTAAAGGTAATCCATATTCACCTTAAGTTAGCAGTTCAAAAATTGTAACTCACTGTGGCAGTCATGTGCTTATGTTAATTTTATGATTGAAATGTAGGAGTGAAGTCTAGCCTGTTAATCTGGAGATAGCCATTGAGTAGCCAATGAGGCCTCTATGTGTGCATGGTTTTCTCCTGAGACTTCTGGGAAATCTAGTGATATTTCTCTCATGAAGATGAGAAACTATCTTCCCCAGTTGTTGGAAGTTAGTTTCAGAGACGAGTAATCACAGACAAGATGGCAGCATCTGAGAAGCTGGAGGAGCCGGCAGAGAGACCACATGGCTTTGCCCTGATTGAGCCAGATCTCTGAAGCTGGGGTGGCCACATGGAGACCTCTGCCAGCGATGAGCTGTTTCTGCTGTTGATGGACCCTGAGCCCTGGAAGCGAGGAGCCATGTGATTTTGTGAGTCGGAAGGAGACTTTATAGACTGATTTCGGGCATATGGGTTAATATCGGACTTATGATTCTGTACTGGACTGGATTGGGATGCCTTCTTAGTGTCACATTCCTTTTGTATATAAACCCTTTCCTTACATCTACATGCGTGTCTAGCCTACCCAGACTGACAAACTCATTATACTACCAAACCAAAACTATCGAGTCAATTCTTACTCAAAGCAATTCCCTGGGTGGTTGTGAGACTGAAACTGTTTACAGGAATAGAAAACCCAGCCTCCCTCCCATGGACCTGCTGGTGATCTTGAACTGCTGATCGTTTGTTTCACAACAAATGCTCAATAGTTACACAACAGGTAACTACAAGACCACCAGGGCTTCTAAAATAACTAAACACAAAATCCTCTAAGGGAAGAAAAATGAACTTTGAATAGATAAAAATCTGATTTTCTCTGACCTGAAAGTGGTCAATGAATGATTATTGAAACAATGAGTAAGAAATGGCTAATGGTGTGCATGGAAGATGTGCTCCTGTCCCAACTTTTCTTCCCTCAGGTTTTACTCTCTCCTCTCTTTGTGTTCTAATCTTCACCTTGCAGCCATCTCCAAATGTTGGGCAGAATTTGTGTGCATGTAGGTTCTATTGCATCACCCTGGGAGAATAAGAAAAAGGCAACTGAGAGGACTGTAGAGACAAAGTCTTCTTCTCCAGGAGTTGAAGACATGAACGGCAATACCACTCACCGGGGTTAAGCCTATTGTCTCCATTAATTCACCTGTCAGATGAAAATATCAGTTACTACTCCACAGAGTTGTATGTGTAAAGCACTTCACAGATCTAGCACTCAAACTATCACCTCTGAACAAGCCATGTTGCCCACACAGACATCAGAAAGTCTGTCAATGGTCCTCCTCAAAATACTGTGTAAAGGGAAGTTTGAAATTACACAGATATGACAAATTCTCCTTTGGTTAACTTCTGAAGAGGGCAGGAATATGACAAACAGGGTGGGTGGGAGTGGGGGGAATAAATGAAATAAAATAAGACTTAACTAACTTGGCTATATTGTACTGAGGACATTGGTAATTCGGTGGTAGAATTTCCTCCTTCCCTGTGGGGGATCTGTTCTTTCCCCATTCAGGGCATGCTATTCACAGTTGTCACCCATCTGTCATTTGGGGTTTGTGTGTTGTCATGATGCTGAGCAAGTTGCAGTCAAGTTTCCAAATTAAGTCCAAGCAATCTCCTTTTGACAAATGACCCACTAAAACCTTAAGCATCACCATGATCATACCCCATCGTGCATGGGGTCTCCTGAGTCAGAAGATGACACAGCAGCAAATGGGTAACAAACAACACGGTGTCACAGTCACTGAAGTGTGATGACGTTCCAAAAGCAATACATAGACCTGTATGATTGTTTCTCACTTCACAAGCAACCAAGGGGGCCAAAATTTTGGTTGTTTTAGTATAAAGGCCTCAATTCAAAGCTTATTTGAATGCACTATGCACTATGAAGGAAATGTCTTAGAATTTTGTTTTGATGTCCAACACTAGAGTTTGATGTGCAGCATTGGCCTTTGTTTAAGCTGCCAGAAGAAACATGCCACCTAATGTCCCAAACTGCTAAATTGTCTCCATTACATCTAGAAAACCCAAACGTAGCAAACAAAGGTAAAATAGGCCCAAGGCCAGGCCCAATCTCAGGATTTGCTCCATTAAACCCAGTTTAACAATATAAATGTGAATTTCAGGTAAACAGCAAATAATTGTTTTAGTATAAATATAGTTCCTGAATACTAATGGAACATACTTAGGCTAAAAAATTTCTTTGTGGTTATTCTATATGGTTTTTTGAAATTTCAAATTTAAGTTCTTAAACTGGACACTGGATCTGGCTTGGAGGATGGCTCTGTGTCCTCAGAAAATGCCCTGCATTTCCCCGAGGTGCTGAAAGGAAAGTGGTGGTGGGTCTTCTTAGAACAGCCACAGAACTCTCCTGTGTCAAGGCCGGGGGCAGGCAAGACTGCATCTCAGGATCTGACCCTGCTCTCCCTGCTCTCTGCAAAGTATCACCCAAACAGGACTTGAGTGCAATACAGATGCACATCCCAGATCTGGCTGCAGGATGCCAGTATCGACACAGCAACCTTCACACATAGCTAGGTTTAATGATCAGTATTAATACATAACCCATTCATCAGTAGAGCCAAAGTGTGACCATCTGGAAGGATAATATTCCTACCAGCTCTGGAACATGAGTTTAGATTATTTCACAGATCTTAGCAATGAAACAAAGCTGATGTTTGGATTGGATGACCATTTTTGTTCTAGATTTCTAGGCTCTATCTATATGAAGCTTTCATTTGAATTCTATACTTTCTTTATTTTTGATACTTTGCTTATAGAAGAGGAGGTATTTCAAGCACCAGGTAGTAGATGCTTTGGATCATCTTTCAGGTTAGTCCCATTTAGTCCTCCTTATCAAAATATTAGTTGTTAGTTTAGTCATGATGTAGGTGATACATTTTGATTTGGTTTCCATGTAATTTGCACATTTGGTTGTAAATTGAGGATGTGGTGTAAAAAGTACAATTTCAAAGATGAGTTATGAATGTTGTACGGTAAAATGTTTTGAGTGAATTACCAGTTTATTACAATCTCCAAATAGCAATTTAGGGTCATAAACATGATTATGCAGAGGAAAGAATTTCAAGAACTTCTTTTAATGATTCATATACTCTGACAGCTAACAAAGACACCACTAGAATATAGCACAAATAATAAAACTACAAATATTCTTGGTTGGTAAACAGGAACAACTTATTTTTTTATGAACTTTCAGAATGGCAAAATGTTGCCAGTTTATTGTTAAAGACATTATAAATGCAAGTTCTTGTGTAACATCTTACATGGGTAATTAGATGGCTCTGTGAACTCACTACCTCATAGCTACCTCAAACTCTAGTTAATATTTTAA
The DNA here is from genome assembly GCA_004026705.1 of Nesogale talazaci. Lineage (NCBI taxonomy): Eukaryota > Metazoa > Chordata > Mammalia > Afrosoricida > Tenrecidae > Nesogale > Nesogale talazaci. The sequence continues at coordinate 19,079 of PVJH01002932.1, forward strand.
ATAAAGACAATTAAATCTTCACATAATGTACATATTAAGTCAGCAGCATTTTAGATATACTCAAGAAAATGATCCCAGCATCTTATAAGGCATGAATACTCTTGTTCCTTTTTATATATTAGGAAACACACTCAGAGATACTGTGTACATTTCCCCAAAACATGTTCTTATGAAGTCATAGTCTGGCTGGCACCCAGACCAGGCACTTTTTCTTTGTTGAATTATTTTACAGAAAAGATTCCTTGATCATATGAAATTTACATGGCTGTAATCATAAAAAATTCCTCCTTTCAAAAAAGGTTAGAGGCAATATAACAAATATAAAAATGAGGCAATTCAAAATGAAAGCCAATTCAGGCAACCTGATATTGAAGGAAGTGCTGAATTCCACATGAGCAGGCGGTCTACCTGGCTCAGGGCAGCAGCCAGTTGATTCCCATCTCTCTGAAGAACTCCTCCTAACGACTGTCAGGAAGTCAGTGGTGACAATTATTTGAGAAGATAAGTTTCCCTTTCAGGAAATCAAGGAAGGACTGAGTCCCTTATTAAGAAACTATAGGTATGCAAGTAAACATTGCATTACTTACTCTTAGACCTTATGGAAATGCAATTGATTACATGGAAGGGATTTGCATGAGTGGGTGCAATTTAAAGACATATTTTGCATGGATAGAAGTTTGACACTAATGGCTGTTTGTTATATAAGTGATCTTTTGCAGAATAATCTACGATATATTTTTGTTATTGTTGAAACTACACACAGCAGGACAAGAATCCCTATGTATTCGATGCAATGGTAAGCCACCTTTACATGCTGAGGAAGTAGCATTAAATTTGCAGTCTATGGAGAGTTCTTCAACAAAAAGCTAACATTGTCATGGCCCAAATAATGCAATTGGCGATGTAACACAAGCATCGCCATGCTTCTTCAGAATCTCATGGCCAATGAGCTAATTCTGAGTCACAGCAACCCAGTAGGACAGAGTAGAGAAGAGCTGCCCCGTGAGTTCCCAGGCTTCCTCTTTGGGAGCGTCTGGCGAGTTCTGATGACAGCAAGTCTGCGAGTATCAGGCCAACATGTAGCTCACTACCGTACCCTGGCTCTTTTTCTTTGAAAAGACAAAGTAGCCAATACGTTAGGCTTTGCAAGTCCATGTAGTCTCTCTTGCCATGATTCAACCCTGCTATTGCAGCATGAAAGTGGCTAGAGACAAATATAAATGAATGACAATGGCTCTGTTTCAATAACAATTTACACAAGCTGCCAGTGACCTTGCTCTAGTATAATAGAGGACAGAATTTCAGAAATGTATTCCTTTATTCTTCTGTCTCCATTACTAGATGTCCAAATGAGCCTTGTATCATGAGACATTCACATGTGAATTTAGGGTATGTGCACAGGTGTTCTAGAATTTGTTCCTTCATTTGGCAAAGGGGATACATACTGAGCTAGTAACAAGAAGACTGGCTGTTTGAATCCACCTAGAGGCACCGCTGAAGAAAGGCCTGGTGATCTGTTTCTGGAAACACATCATTGAAAACCCTGTGGAGCACAGGTCTTCCCCAGTGCACAGCAGAGCTCTGGGTCTCTGGGATGTCAAAGACATCTGTAGTTCCCCTAATTTGCTTGGTGTTGCTGCTTTTACTGCTATCAACCAACAGCAAAAAGTAGGGTGTAGACTGTGAAATATGAATCTATAGGGCACAGTGAGGAGCCCTGTATAGCACAGTGCCATACTCAATTACTGCTAAAAAAAAACTGGCAGGGCAAACCCACACAGAGGCACTTTGGAAGCCATCCCTGGTGATCTGCTTCTGAAAAGTCAAAATCTTAAAATCCTATGGGATAGTTGTACTCTGCACACCCAGAGTCTCCAAGAGCCAGAATCAGCTTGATGGCAGCACAGCTGACAGGCTGTCCCCTCCTGTTCCCCAGGCCCTGGGAACTAAAGTGGACCAACTTCCCACTAATGCTTTGCTGCATCCATCCAGAGGAAGGGAACCCTTTAATTCTTCTACCCAGAAGAGGCGCCTTTTTCTAATTTGTTCACAGGGAGGGGTGTCTTTTTCTAATTCATTTAAGTGCCTGGCATGTGCTAACAGAGGCCCTCTGAAGACCTAAGAATCTTACTTATGCCCTTCCCATTTCTGTGGGCTGTGGCTGAGAAAGCACTCTTTACATGGCTCTTTAATAAGAATTCATTTGAAACCATGGTGTATGGCACCATATTCCAGAAAGAAGATGCTCGAGGTCTGAAAGATATTAAGGGTAGCTGTTAACAATTGACTGTTGCAACCAGAGCATCATAAGACAGTTCTTACCCCCTCTGATTTTGGTTTTAATAAAATGTCATGGATATTTTAAAACCCTAGCTTTCTGGAATATGGAGGGGTTGTATATAGTCTAGATAATGAGTGAGTATCTCCAGGGGATAAAATGCTATCTTCACCTGAGAAATGGTGTGCAGGGTCTTCAATTGCTCACACTTGTTTCCTGACAAGATCTACCATTAAACTGGGATTAATTGTGTAATAATTGTGCTTAAAATTTGTTCCTTTGTATGACATCAATGGAACTTGTGTTGCAATTTAGTCAGAAGAATGAAGGCAGAGATTCATTTTGTTTACTTACAGGGTTTGACTTTATTAATTTTATTATTTAGAAAAACTCAGAAAAATTAAAACAACAGTGAGGCAAACAAGGACAAGGCAAAAGGCCCCTGAGGTTTCTAGCCTTCATGCAGTTCTGGGGGGGGGGGGTCACCCAATTCCAGGCTATACAAATATAATTTTATGTGCCTTTTCTAGTGAATCTTTGTTTTGTTTGTGAATCTTTCTCCTGAGTATAAAGGACTTTTGCATGTGTCGTGCAGTCAGGATTGGAGGACCCCATCTAAATGGGTGACCAGTAGTTAGCCACTGATTGATCATGCCCTCATGATGGAGTGTGAAGCAGAAATACCTCTATGTGGATGTCCCATTGGTCACACAGAATATTAAAATGTTATTCATCTCAAGGTTGAGGGGCTAATAAGGTTTACCATTTTTAATGGGTCAGCCGAGACATTCTTAAGTGAAACTTTCATTTGTTTTTTTGTTTTTGTTTCCCTGTTTGTTACTGTTTTTACTGTAAGCGTATGACAGTGAGGAACACAACTATTTTTATTCTTTTATTCTTTGGTGCAAAGGCTGTGATAGCAGATGTAGTCACCATTGTATAGGCATCATCAGTGCAAAAGTCAACAGAACAAATGTGGGGAAAGGCCAATGATGGTTTAGAATCATTAGGAAATAATTTTGACCTTAAAGACCTCCATAGGCTCTCAGGGACCTCCTTGTTCCCAGAGTTCTACAGAACACACACCGAGAACCATTGTAATATCCTTTAAGCTCTGTGAAAAGAAAGAGTCTGACCCTGTTGCTGTTGGGTCCTTAGTATGAAACACAACATCAAAACAAGCAAACAATCTGCTATGGTCAAGACAGCTCCAGTTCAAAGCACCCTCATGAATTATACAAAAAAGCTGCCAGCCTTTCTTTCATAGCATCATAAGATGGGTTTGCCTAACTGGGTCATAAGGATCCATGGTTTGCCATTTATGTCATGATGCAGTTTGGCAATTAAGTAATGATGTGGCCTAGCAGTTATGTAATGATGTATTCATTATATATTTTGTGACCAGATGTGATCATCCTCCAGTTTTGTATAATGTCACTATTCATATGACCACTGGTCTTTGGAATCTGACAGAGAGGTGAGAAGTGTGTGTAAACTGAGGTAGTGTCAAAATTAGTACTTCATAATTTTTTTAACTCTCCACTATAGAAGGTTTAGCAAGAGCTCTGGTGGCATTGAACTGTGATCTTCAAAGGCATCCATTTGACACCAACAGCAGCTCCACAAGAGAAAGAAGAGCTTTCTGCTTTCATTAATACTTACAGCCTCAGAAACTCACAGGGACAGTGCTACCCTGTCCTGTAGGAACACTATGAGTCAGCAGTGAGTTATAAAAGGCTTATGTATGAATATAGGATTATCAGGTCATATATTAGCACAATTTACTATACTCTAGCAGGCTATTAAACCATATACTAAGTATATTTCATTTTAAATTTGTCCACACTGTATAATTTCTTTGTGATAAACCAGTGATTCTCAACATTCCTAATGCCACAACACTTTAAAACAGTTCCTCATGCTGTGGAGACTCCCAACCATAAATTATTTTCATTGCTACTTCATAACTATAATTTTGCTACTGTTATGAATCAGGCATCCCCTGTTAAAGGATCATTTGACTCCTCAGTGGGATCCTGACCCACAGATTGGGAACTGCTGTTGGTAGCTATCTCTTAGATTTTGAAAATAACTTTTAACATTTTGTACAGTTTGGTTCATCTTTATACCCTTCCTCATAGAACTATAAAAACAAGATGATTTTGTTACTGGCACCATGTAATTATTTAACAACTCATTGGACAAGAAAGAGCACATTTCAAAGAGTGATATTTGGGGGTATTAGGAACCTTGAGTATTGAAGTGGAAAGACTGAAAGTAATTTATGGGGTTACATCGACTCTTTAGCAGTTAAAAAGCAAGAGGGAAATAATAAATCAACTGAATCATTGTAAGAAAATTGAATATTGTGTAAAAGATTAACAGAAATTGATATATATATATATATGCTTGTTGAGAATGGGAATGAGAACAAATGAAATGAATAGTTTTACATCATTCTTAAAATACTATTACCTGTTGTGCCAAAAGACACTTTCCCATTTGTATTTTTCCTTAAAGCAATACATTTGTTTGCATCCTTTTTGGGTGAAAGTATTTGAAATATGTCTTTAATTCCAGTTGAAAATAACAATGTTTCAAGTGTTCAAAAGAGACTTTTAAAAATCACTGGTGCTTAAAGATGTTCTATTAGAATCCAATGAATTCACTCTTGCTCTCAAATGATGATGAATATTTATTAAAGAGATTGACTACTACCACCGAAAGGCAATAGGCTGGGAATATGTAAAAAAATGAAATAATAATTAAATAGACATATTGTGAGGGTATTTTCATTCACCATGGTTCTCATGCAAGTGATTCGAGTCAATGTTGAGGAATAAAGCATGACAATCTTGGTGAAAGAAAGGTATTTGTTTAATGAAGTTGGCTGCCTGCATCCCATTGATTTGGAGCAATTTGAATGCAGCAAAAGAACAAAGAAGGCAATATCATGTCATCACCACAGATCCTGGAAGTTGATAGAGCTACTCATTTTACAAATGAAGAAGCAGGTTCAATGTAGCTAAGTAATTGGTCCAACACAACATAGATTGTGTCAGCACCTGTATCAGCACCATAATCTTCTTGATCCACAACCAGTATCAAAAATACACTCCCACTCAACAACTTTCTCTGCTGTATCTTTGTTGTTTACATTTTTTGTCTTATCTGTCCAGTATTGCTCTGGTTATAAATTCCTCCCCCTTCCATGTAGAGCTGGCAGAATGTCAGCCAGCGTGCCAACTATTCCCCATCGCCTACACCCCCAATGCACAGAATCCTGTTTCTCCCTCTTGCAGGGTTTTCCAATAGCTAGCTTGGACACCACCTGATGCTGTCACAGCCAAGCTGCGTTCATAGTGACCCTATAAGACATAGTAGAACTGCCTCTACAGCTTCCAAAGAGGTCCTAATCAAGCTGATGACTGCAAGATCAGTGGTACAAGTCCACCAGCTGCTCCAAAAGAGAGGAGCAAGCTATTCTCTTCTATAAGATTTACAGGCTCAAAAGCCCTCTGTGGGGCTATTTTGAGTTGGCTTCAACTCAATGACAGTAAGAGTCTTTATGGAAATGACTGATAGGTTAGAAGTGCTGATCTTTTAGTAGCTGAGCACTTAGCCAATGTACCTACCACCAGGAATCTTCCACCTCATTAGCAAGTAGGAAATCCATGTTAAATCCACATTGATATAATTTGGCATCCATCAAGATGGGAAAAATTTATAGTTGTGGCTAAAGAAAATATTGGTGAAGGCATGGACAAACTTTCTGATAGGTTGTTAGTGTTGTGTATAACTTGGTGAACTGTTAAAAATTGGCCTTTCTATCCAAGATGGCACTCATATGAGGTTTCCTATGAGTAGTTAACACTGGAGGAAATAACCTATTTGGAGGAATTTAGATCTACAGATGGCTTCCCCACAGATGGCTGAGCTAGGCTCACCATGACACATGTCCCCCTGAGTTTCCCCACTCTGAATATATGTGTGCAGTACCTCCATTGCCTCCCAGCACCTGTGCGACACAGCCAAGGGCTTCCTTGGGTCTCCCTAGTCCTAGAAACCACACTGCAGTGTGCTTCTCAGCAGCTCCCCCCCCCCTCATGTGTGTCAAGGTGCCCTGTCATTTCCATGCCACGACTAGTGTGCCTAGATTCCTTGAGGAGCTCCCTCCACCTTCCCTCATTATTGCTAGAGCCCAGGCATGGTCAGATGCCACTTTCTGGGCATTCTTCAGCTGCTCTATCTTCCTTTGTTGCAGTTACTGGGGTCAAGTGCCCCCTGCAGCTGTTTTCTGTACTTGGTAGCCCACTCTCTCCTTTTTCCATAGTTGCTTGAGCATGAGTGCCACTGGCAGCCACCCCCTGGGATTTCTGCATCTTGCTCCCCTCTCCCTCTCTTGGAGCTGGTACTGGTAACCACTTGCCAGGTTTTCAAACCCTCTGCACCCACTAGTCACATGCCAGACACACCTCACACACAGCTGCTGGCCTTTCCTGTGCCCATTGGCTGCTTCTCAGGATCCTTGCACCCACTGACTTTATCCCACACCTACAAACCACTCCTTGGGGACTCCCAAATCTGTCAGACATTTCCTACACCCACAGGCCACTTCCTGGGGCCCCCATGCCTGAAAGTCACTGTTTGTGACCATCAGCTGTTTCCCAGACCCCACCCCCAAAGTACACAGGCCATTTTTTGTGCCTCAAACCCTTTCTTGCACTCATTGTGCCCACTGGCTTCTTCCTGTCAATTCTGGATGACTCTGGGACCCCACATGCCCTCTAGCATCTTCCCATACCTCCACAACACATACTGGCCACCCTGGTGTCTGTCAACTTCTTCATAGACTCCTCAGGTCTACTGGCTTTATCCTACAGTTGCTATTCACATACCAATGCCTCACCACCCCCTAACCACATCCCCTGCTGCCTGCAATGTGAGACAACCACCTTCTGGGCTCCCCACATCTGCCAGTCACTTTCTATGCCTGCTAGCTTTTCCCTGAACACCCCCTATACCTGCAGGCCTAGACTCCTGGAAAAATGGTGCCAAGCTCCAACAAAATGACACCCGGAAAACAACCCATTTCAGTAGGCACTACAAGAAAGCAAGAGAAACAAAACACAATTTTGGAGGACAAGCTAAGCCTAGTGATGTACATAGAAAAAGCAGACTTTGGACCACCACACAAAGAAATCTTCAGTATGCTGCTAAGAGTCATTCAGAATATGAGGGAATCAATACAGGAAAAGGTTGAAATAATAGAGGATAGAGTTCACATACTGAATGGAACTACAAAATTTAAGGGATGATGTAACAGAAACAAAGAAGATGATAAAAGACATCACCAACAGACTGGAAGAAGCAGAGAACCATATAAACAACATTAAAGATAACCAAGCAGAACCCAACAAATGTGAAAGAAAATCAAACAAGATAATGAAGAGTTCCCAAGATGAAGATGGAGATGATGAAAGCCTGAGAACAATGAACATACTAGAAAGAGGAAACAATATCTGAATGATTGGTATACCAGAGCAAGATGTAGCAAAGAAATCACAGCCAAAATTACAAAGGAACTCTGGAAGAAAATTTCCCCAATATAATAGAAGAAGATCCAACAATAATCCAGGAAGTAGAAAGGACACCAAATTAGACTCTCATGAAGAACAACACAACAAGGCATACTGTAGTAAAATTATTCAACTTTGAGAAAAAGGAAAAAATCATAAGGGCAGCTAGATAGAAAAATGAAGTCACCTATAATGGTCATCAGATAAGAATATGCTCAGATTTATCAGCAGAAACCATGACTAAGAGGAGAGAATGGAGTATCATCTTCAGAGAGTAGAGGTAGAATAAGTGTAGCTCAAGAATCATCTAAACTGCCAAACTCTACATCAAAATATAAGAGGAAGTTAGAGTTTTCTTGGATAAGAAGCATTTTAGAGAATACATAAAAAGAAAACCAGCTTGCAAAGATCACTTTCCAACTCACTTTGGACAGAAGACTGACATCCACAAAATAAAAGCATGAAGGGCTGAGCCCCGGTGGTGTAGAGGTTGAGTGTGGGACTGCGTCCTACTGGGATGGAGGTTCAATTCCAGCAGCGGCTCCACAGGAACAAACGCTGGGCCTCCTACTCCCACCACCAGAGGGCAGTGATGTCCAAAAATAAACAAAAAAAGATAAAAGCATGAGGTCACTGCATGTTGCAACACTACAGTGGCATACACTGTAAGCAATGTCCAAGTCTTCTTTGATCCAGCAGAGGAAAGAAGGCATGTTTGTGTCCTCCACACATACACAACACAGTATAGAGGGTGAGGAAAATACTTAATGCAAAAGTACAAGATGGCAGCAAAGAACCTATAGATGGATGTAATTATTCTGAAGGTCAATGGTCTGACCTCAGCCATTAAAAAAAACAAAGACTAGCAGAATGTATTAGGAAACAAAACTCCTCAATCTGCTGTCTGCAAGAGATGTGTCTCAGTTGCACAAACACAGGTTGAGGATTAAATGTTAATGAAAAGTATATCCAGCACATCACAACCTAAAGAAAGCATGGACTGCAATTCTAATCTCTGATAAAATAGATCTTAAGGTACAGGATATAACAAGAGATAAGCATGGACCCTAAATAATGTTTAAACCTGTGAGCATAATACACATATGCATGCCCAATGAGAGATACACAAAGTTCATCAACCAAATCCTCCAAAAGATCAAAGAAAAAATCATAGCATTGATGATCATAAGAGGAGAATTTTTTTTAATTAGGAGACTTTAATACATTCTCCAAGAAATACAGATAAGCAAGGGGAAAAGTTAAGCAAGAGATTACAGAACTAAATTCTACAATCAGGCAACTCAACCTAATAGATAGATTTCAGGATCCCAAACCAATGCAAACAAATACATTTTCTTTTCAAGTGCACATGGCACTTATATGAAAATAGATCACAAGCTGGAGCACAAGTCAAGCTTGAGTAAATTCAAACATATACAGGTCACACAGACTTCTTCCTCAGACCATCACATCATAAATCTGGAAATAAACAAAAGAAAAAGAAAACAAGGGTAAATACATGGAAGGTAAACAATATACTTCTATAAAAAGGACTGGACTGTGACACAAATTAGAGATGAAACTAGGAAGTTTCTAGAAACCAATAAGAATGAAAATGCATCATATCCAAAACTTTGGTATACAGCAAAGACAGTCATCAGAGAATGTTTGATAGAGATAAATGCACTTATGAAGAAAGAGAGACTTGTGGTTGATAACCTTCCACAAAATCATCAGCAGTTGAAAGAGAATCAACACAATAACCTATGTAATAGAAAAAGAAAAGCAATTATAAAAATTAGAGCATAGATAAACAATTCGGGGGGAAACAATGGGAAAAAATCAACTCAGTTAAAAAGATAGTTCTTTGAAAGGATCAATAGAATAGATAAACCACTAGAAAACAAAGCAAAAGATAGCAAGGAGAAGACATCGATATCCAGGATGAGGGATGAAACAGGTGAAATTATGGTAGACCCCTAGGAAATTGAAAGACTATACAGTATTATGAAAGTCTTTACTCCAGCACATTCAACAACTTGGAGGACACAAATACCTTGGAAAAACAAACCCACCCCAAGTTATCTCATATGGATGTCAATAACCTGAATAAACCTACAGCAATAGAAGAAATAAATAATATTTTTAAGGAACTCTCAATTAAAAAACACTCTGGCCCAGATGGCTTCACAAGAGAATTCTACCAAACATTTGGGTAAGAGCTGATACCAAACAAACTCTTCCAGAAGATAAAAAAGTATGATAAATTCCCAAACGCATTCTATGAAACTAGTATAAAAGTTAGGCAAGGATCTCACAAGAACAGAGAATTACAGGCCATTACTCCTTATGAACATAGATGCAAAAATCCTCAACAAAATTCTGGCCAATAGAATACAATAGTGTATCTAAAAATTAGTCCATTGTGACCAAATGGGAATCATACCAGGGAGACAGGGATAGTTGAACCTTCGAAAAATCATCAATATTTTCCATCAAATTAACAAGAATAGGGCAAGAACTATATGATAACATCACTAGATGCAGAAAAAGCACTTGACAACATTCAACAAAGGATCTGTATGAGGAAAATGATAGAACATTATTACAAGAAACCAAAAGTGATTTTCACAAGTGGAAGTATATCCCATGTGTGTATGTCAGAAGCCTCAATATTGTAAAGATGTAAACCCTGCCCAAGGTACTGTGGCAGTCATGTGCTTATGTTAATTTCATGATTGAGATGTAGGGGTGGAGTCTAGCCTGTTAATCTGGAGATAGTCATTGAATAGCCAAAGAGGCCTCCATGTGGGCATGGCTTTCTCCTGAGACTTCTGGGAAATCTCGGGATATTTCACTCATGGAGATGAGAAGCTATGTCCCCAGTTGTTGGGAATTAGTCTCAGAGAGAACAAACTGCAGACAAGACAAGATGGCACCATCCATGAAGCTGGAGGAGCCGGAGGAGAAGCCACACGAGCTTACCATGATGAAACCAGACCTCTGAAGCTAGAGAGGCCACGTGGAGAGCCCTGCAGCACTGAGTTGCCTCTGCCACCACTGGATGGTGTTGATGAACCCAGAGCCCTGGAAGCAAGGAGCATGGGGAGACCTCTGCCAGCGCCGGGATTCTGCACCTACTGACTTGTGACTTCATGAGTCGGAAGGAGACTTTATAGACTGGTATCAGACATATGTGCTAATATCGGATTTATGACTTTGAACTGGACTGGGTTGGGATGCTTTCTCAATGTTCCATTCTTTTTGTATATAAACCCTACCCTTAAATCCATATGTGTGTCTATGAGTTTGTTGCTCTATTCTACCCACACTAACACAGGTACAATATAATTTCAATGCAAGCCTGATATAAATTCAGTCATCATTTTACAAAGAAATGGGGAAAATGACTACCAACTTCGTATGGAAAGGGAAGAATCCCAAGACTTTCAAAGAAATCCTCAAGTAGAACAAATTGAGAAGAGTTGCATTACCTGACTTCAAAACTTATTATACAGCCATGGTTGTCAAAACAGCATGACACAGGTACAAGGGTATTTAGTCTAATGGATAAGAACAGAAAATCAGAAATAGAAACAGCATCATATAGACAACTGATCTTTGACAAATGCCCCCCAAAAAGCAGGGAAGTAGATGCCCTTTTCAACAACTGGTGCTGGAACAACTGGATATTGGTCTTCAAAAGAATGAAATAAGACCCTCACCTCACTTCAATGCACAAGAACAAATTCACAGTGGATTTGATCCAAATTCTGTGGATCACAGACCTCGAGGTAAACTCCAAACCTGTTAGGATCATTAATGAGAGGCTTAGGACAAAGCTGAGAACCTTAGTGCAGGAAATACATGGGCTATCAGAAATTAGGAAGGATACACACCCAGAGGAGAATAAAATAGATCAGTGGAACATTCTAAAGATAAAGCACTTGTGTACATCAAAAGATTTCATCAAGAGAGTAATAAGGGAGCCTGCAAACTGGGAAAAATTATTTAGTAATGATGTATCAGACAAATGGATTATTACTAAAATCTACAGAATCCTTCAAGCTTACAACAAGAAAAAAAACCCAATAACCTACTCACGAGGTGGACAAAAGACTTGAACAGATGACTCACAAGGAGTAAACCTGAATAACCAGTAAGCATATGAGAAAATGTTCCTGTGGCAGTTACATAATCTGGTGTCAATTTGGGACTTGAGAAGATTAAGAGTGAATGGGGTGGAGTCTAGTCTGTCAATCACATAATAGAATATGAGGCTTCTGTGGGGGCATGACTTTATCCTGAGAATTCTGGGAAATCTGGTTTTTCCTCCAAGGAGGAGGGAGAGACTCTCTGATAACTCCCTGAGAGACATTGTAGCTAACAAGACACATGGAACTACAACTAGTACCCTGAGCTGGAGAAGCCACATGTACCTACCCTGATGCAACCAAACCTCTGAAGCTGGAAAAACCATGTAGAGACCCCTGCCTGTGCTGAGATGCTTACAATGCCACTGGAGCCAAAGACTTTCTATGCACTGGCTTGTGATCATCCTGCATTCGGCATTATTGCATGTGTTTCATGGGTCTGAAGAGGACTTTATAGATTGGTATCAGACGTATAGGCTAATAGCCAACTTGTGGAATTGGACTTGACTGGGTTAAGATGCTTTCTTAATGTACAATTACCTTTTATATAAAACTCTCTCTTATACACATATGTGTTTCCCTGGATTTGTTTCTCTAGTCTACTCAGACTAACTCAACAATCACTAAACATCCTGGAGATGCAAATGAAAACAACTGTGAGATATAACCTGATACCCACATAGATAACTCAATTCCAAAAAACCAGAAAGCAATATATGTTGGAGGGGAAGTGGTGAAATAGAAATGTTCATTCACTGCTGGTGGATACATACAGGCACTATGGAAAGCAATTGGCAATACGTAAATGAGATGTTAAATCAAATTAAGAAATGACCTAGCAATCCCACTACGGGACATATGCCCAGAATAAATAAGAAACAGACCACAATCTCACCAGTGTTCATTGTTGTTCAGTTCAAAATTGCAAAAAAATTGCAAACAGCCTAACTTTCCTTCAATAGATGAGTGGATTAAAAACTCTAATATATACCCACAATGGAATACTGCACATCCCTTAAAAACAGTGTCTTAACTATTGGGGCAATTATATGATCTTCTGTCAACTTGCAGAGGGGTAGAGTTTAGCCTGTCAGATCACAGTTTAATAATCTCATTTGGAGGCACTATGGAGATAAATAACTTACTGGAGGCAGGACACCTTGAGACTCTCTGCTTTGTATTCCAGATGATAAGACACATGAAGTTACGCTGGAGCTCTGGAGCTGGAGAAGCCACATGGAGACCCACGCCAGCACTGAGATGTTCACACCACAACTGCATCCACAAGACTGTCCACCCTCTGGCCTGTGATCTTCCTGCATTCTGCACAACTGTATGTACTGCGTGAGTCTGAAGAGGAATGTATAGATTAGTATTGAACATACAGACTAATAACAGATTTATGGACTTGATCTGGGCTACCCTGGAATGTTTTCTCATCATTCCATTGTGCTTGTATAAAAAGCACTTTCTTATATACATATAAGTGTCTATGCATTTGTTTCTCTAATCTACCCAGACTAGCACAACTATGAAACACCTCATCTCATGGAAAGAGTTGGAGGATGTTATGCTAAGTTAAGTGAAGTTAGCCAAGTACAAAAGGACAAGCAGGACATGAGTCCACTGAGGTAAGTTCAAACAGCAGAATGGGCAAAAAGGAAACTGAACATAAAACACAATTCCCAGGCTAAAGACCAGATATTGTGGCAAGAGTCAAACCAAACCCAAAGATTCATACATCATCAACAACAGGTACATCTGTGATGAAAGATATCTTCTTCACAAATACCCCAACTTTTCCCTCTTTCTCCCCCACCCATGCCAATATGTCTTTAAAGCCACAGAGGGGTGGGGAAGGGGAGACATGAAGGCACTAGAACATCAGGGCACTAACCAACCCAAAGCAGGGGATTGTTTGTTTCTTCACAGCAAAGGGAGAATGGGAGTGGACCTCATTCTTGTGTGTCAGTCCACAAGGGCAATGTTCCCGAGTGGGGCAGCTGGTTCCCTGAAAAGACTGAGAGGCCAGCCTCAGCCTGAGATTTGAAGGCCTTTCCCTAGATGACAGTGCTGTAGAGGACAGCCCTGAAGATGCAGTTTGGGAAGAACAGCCCAGTTTGACCCACCCTCAGGAGGGCAGACTCGGAGGGTAGCGCAACAGACCAGTGATGGGAGCAAAGTCACAAAGTCCCAGGGGAACCCCGAATGTGGACTTCTGACTTGAGGGGCAGTGCTTGACAACCCACCAGAAGTGCTTGGGGTTGTTGTTTAAAAGGGGGCCACACTAAAGTCTAATCTGTAAATTGGGGATTGGGGCACATCCCAGACTACAGGAATAGCAACATGGACCTAAGGGGAACTTTCCTTTTTGACATGAATGCAACTCTTTGCTTTGATTCATGCTTGTCTGGTGGCTATCTGTATGTTGGTGGGAGGGTTTTTATTGTTTATTTTATTTTATTCTCTTATGATATTATTTTGTTGTTTTGTTTTGGTTTGGTGTTGATCTATACAAGGAAAGCAGGATGGGCAGTCTTAGGGAGACAGCGGTCAGAACAATGGGTTTGGGTGGGGCATGGGAGTGCAGGAAGAGGAGGCAAATGGGGAACCAACAATGACAAGTACAGGGGAATAGTAAGAGTTCTAAAATGGATCTCTGAGAGGTGAGCATAATAGTGTGGATAGTAGGGAAAAAACAACATATATGCACATATTTATATACACACATGAATAGTGGATATTTCTCTATGTATGTATATATATGTAAATGCAACAAAGAAGCAGATACTCTTTGGGTCACTACTTAAATCTTTCCTCTGTACAAGAATGGCTTTTCTAATAATGTCACATGGTATGATGCCTGTGATGGGTAGGTGTGTTATGCCAACATGGCCACAGAAGATTGGTAGGTCTGTTGTGACAGCACAGCCAATGAACACACAGGAAGAATTGAAGGACAAAAATAGGAAGGGCTCAGCGAGTCCCATCCTCTCTCTTGCTTTTGGATTTCAGATCAGCTGGCTGCTTTGTTCTTCTTGTGCCTCGACCTCCAAGCAACACAACCCGTGGGACACCTAATCGTGGACTGTGGAGCTGTGAGCTGAGATTCCTTCAAGCCTTACTTTGCCACGCTCCTAGGATATACATCTCTTGAGCTGGGGACTGTTGAACTCTGTCATCTGGCTGACTGTTGGCAATCTGCTCTGCTGTTTGCTGCCTGGACCAGATAGCCTGAATTGCATTACAGAGGACTACTCAGTGGCCCTCAAGATTTGAAGGACTGCCAGTCTTCTAGCTGTCTCAGGCAAGTGAGTTGCACCAAGTAATCTGTATTGCTTTATAGATTAGTTAACTGTTTCTTTCTTTCTTTTTATTTTTTGGCATCACTGCCCTCTGGTGGTGGGAGTAGGAGGCCCAGCCTTTGCTCCCGTAGAGCCGCTGCTGTTATTGACTCCATCCCAGTGGGCCGCAGTTTCCCGCACAACCACTGCACCACCAGGGCTCAGCCAACTGTTTCTTTCTTATATTATATACCCTTCTCTGTATATAAATATATACAGAGAATAAATAGTGTCCTGGTTTTATTTCTCTAGAGAGCCCTCTCTGACACAATGCCCACCTCCCTGACACTGATTGCTGAAAGAAGTCAAAATAGGTGCATAGGCAAATGTGGTTGAAGAATGCTGATGGTGCCCCACTAACAAATGCTATAGTATCTGGGGTTTAAAGGCCTGGGGTTAAACAAGTAGCCATTTAGCAGGGAAGCAACAAAGCGCACATGAAAGAAGCACATCATAATGTGTGATCATAATATGAAGAGTTCTGGATATAGTGGAAACTCAATATCTACCAGCAAAACAATGGGATAGTCCTTCTTAGTTGTTCCTCATGGATCAAAAGATAAATCCAGGGTGCAGTGTGTCACTGGTGCACATAACTATCCTCTAAGGGGTTTTTAAATATTTTCCCCTTACTATTGTGGTCCATATGTGGTATACTTCATTGGGCATGTTAGACTTGTATGTTCATTTAAGATCACTCAGTACACGGTAGTCAAGATAGATGACCTCTCAGAGACATTGACAGAAGTAACAGTTCCTAGAAGGCGTGGGGAGTGAGGGGGGGGGAACAGGTATAGGGGGGAAAGGGGAGTTATAGCATTGATAATTGTATCACCCCACCCAATGGGATGGAACAATAGAACTGTATGGAAAGGAATTTTTTGGAATGAGTAAGATATGTCACTAAAAACATTGATAAAAAATGAAGAACAATTGGACAATTATGCTTCTACAGGCATTATTAAGCATATATTCAGGGAAATGTGTACAGGGATCCCCATGGAAGCCATACTGGAAAAGTGGGAAACCCCTAGAACTCCACTGTCAGAAGAACAATAAATGACTGTGACTCACTCTTCCCATGGAATATGTCAAACAGTTAAAGTGAAGAAAATAAATCAGATATCAACATAGATCCACCTTAGAAACAATGATGATGGCTGTCATATCAAATTACAGGAGGTTATGGCAGCACAGTGGGTACATATTGGACTGCTAACCACAAAGTCAATAGTTCAAATCCCAGCTGCTTTGTGGAAAAAAGGTAAGACTTTCTGCTCCCATAAAGTTTATAGTCTTGTAAATCAAGAGGGGCATTTCTATTCTGTACTATATATAGGGTCATAAGTTGGAATCAACTTGATATTGGTGAGGGTTCTTCCTAGGAGGTGCGGTGTAGACTATGACACCATTTACCTAGATGTTAAAAAATCACCCCCAAACAAGACTCTCTTACTCCCTATAATTTCCCATCATGTTATTGGGGCTCAAACAGGTCTTTTTATCATAACCCACACATGCACCCGTTGTACTGAGCACACTTGCACATCTGCTACCATCATCACCCTCAAAATAGTTTCTTTCTACTTGAGCCCCTGGTATCAGCCTCTGATTTTTCCCTTCCCTTCCCCACCCTACCTCCTTCATAAACCCTTGATAATTTATGAATTATTATTTTTTCATGTCTTACATTGGCTGCTGTCTCCCTTCACCCACCCTTCTGTTGTCTGTCCTGCTGGGAGGGGGTTATATGTAGATCATTGAGATTGGTTTCCCCTTTCTCTCCCTACCTTCTCCCTACCCTCCTGGTATCACTACTCTCATTATTGGTCCTGAGGGACTTATTTGTCCTGGATTCCCTGTGTGTCCAGCTCTTATCTGTTTCTGTGTCCACGCTCTGGCCTAGCTGAAATTACAAGGTAGAAATCGGGTCATGATAGTGGGGTTGCATTGGGTGGGAGGAGGAAGCATTAAAGAACTAGAGGAAAGTTTTATGTTTCATCAGTGCTATACTGCACCCTAACTAGCTCCTCGCTTCCTTGTGACCCTTCTGTAAGCAGATTTCCAATTGTCTACAGATGGGCTTTGGGTCTCCACCCTGCCCGCCCTGTATTCACATAGATATATAATTTCTCTGGTTCTTAGATGCCTGACATCTGATTACATAGACACCTCATGATCAAACAGGCTTGTGGGTTTTGTTGTTTCTCAGTTAGATGGCTGCTTGTTTATCTTCAAGCCTTTAAAATCTCACACACTATCTTTTGATATCCAGGCACCATCAGCTTTCTTCACCACATTTGCTTATGCACCCATTTTGCTAAGTTTAGATGTCCCATATATAAATAAAACAAGAGCATTTTATATTGCTTACGATTTCACAGATACTTTGCAAAAAAATAAAAACAGATGAGAAGAATACCCACCCTGAGGCCCTTGTTAGAGCTGAAGAAGCAAATAGAGGAGAATGAAAGAAGCTCCCACTCCATCTTAAATTTGTATTTCTTCAGGAGAAAACAACTTGAAAAATATATTAAACCAAAAAGAGTTACTATGTACAAATGTCTAAAGAGCCATGGACTGCTCAAAGGACAAACTGGTCTGTCTTGGAAGAAATATGGCCAGAATGCTCTTTAAAGGCAAGAATGGGGGGGAGACTTCATTTTACATCCTTTGGACATAGTGTCAGGAGAAACTCAGTCCTTGGAAAAGGAAATCATGCATGGTAAAATGGAGTTTGATACCATTACTGCAACAATGGATTCAGGCATAGGAACATTGACAAGGATGGCACAGGACCACAGTGCTTCATTCAGTTATGCATAGTGTCAGTCACTATGAGTTAGAACCATCTAACAGCAACAATATGTATAAATAGTAGGTATTGTTCTGAATGTTAAAATATATTAAGGAGAATGGGCCACTATGAAAGTTTGGTGGTTCCTGAAGTTGAAAGCTAACATTAGCATTGAAAACCAACTCACTCTCATTGATTTGATGTCACCTCCTGGCGACCCTATAGGATGGGTAGAAATGTCCACGTGAGTTTCTGATACTAACTCTTAAGGGAGTAGAAATCTCTGTCTGTCTCCCAAAGAGCAGCTGTGGATTATATTTGCTGAGCCTGCATTTAGCATCCCAATGTATAATCACTATGCCTGAATTAGCGCAGGGCCCAGAAATTCCACTCCGAAGCATGCACTTAAATAATTGAAAGCAAGGATTCATGTATGACAAGACTGAATGTGGTCTGGCCCAGGGACATCATGGTGATGGGTGCAAAAATGGCATTGGAGAGAGAAGGAAAATCAATATTACCAGCATTTGCTGCCAAAGGTTAATTCCTGTGAGACATGCTTCCAATCTCCAATCTTTTCTAAACCAATTTAGACGTCAATAATCCCTTCCACAGTTCTCAACTAGGATCAAGAATGTGTTGCAATGGCCACACAGAACTCACCGACAACACTTATGACTTGGGAATTTAGTAGGAAAATAAAAGGTTAAAAATCAGATTCAGGAACTCTCAGGATACAGTTCTTTAATCAAGACAGCCTTTTTCCAGGTATTCCATTAGTACACCTCTCTCTGGCCTTCAGCCTTTCAGCCCCATAGCCCCTTGGCCTTGGCTCTACTTGGATAAGTGTTCTAAAGCTCTTTTAGCTACCCATAGGCACCCACTCCTCCAGCAAACCTCTAATTCCAAAATACTCAGGGGTTTTTTTGCTCCATGGACTATGAAGCTCCCCACTCTGTCACTGCTGCCTCTGGTTCTGCTTGGTTCTGCTGCCTCTGCTGCAGCTGTTTCTATGGTGCTGCTTCTCCATGTCTCAGTCCTCTATCTCCTGGATCAAGAAGGTTCAGCACATGGATCTCAGTCTAAAGGACATGCTTCACTCCTGGATGTTCTTTCTTGATGGTAGTGAGAGCTCCCTTTTTGATTCTCGGATGGCCCATTTTAATCCTCGTTAGATGGTGAAACTGACTGATCTCCCTGTTGGCAGGCCAAGCACCTTATTTGAATGGTCCCACCCTCATAAGGTTCATATGCACCCTATTGACCATATTATAAGCTATACAATTCCCTTAGTGGACCACAAGGACCTCACATTTCCATCATTCTATCCAATTATTTGGTGGAAGTTACAAATAGCTAAAAGAACCATTTAAATAATTCACTGTCCTGATGTTGGCCTATTTCAGTTCTTTGTGGCTAGATTCCTCTGCTTTTGCTGACTTTCTCTTTAATCAAGCATAATATCCATTTCTAGGGCTTCGTCTTTCCCAATCACACACTCATAAGTACGTTTTGCCATCCTCACTTGTAAGGAGCATTCTAACTGTACTTCCACAGAGATGGATTTGTGCGTTCTCTTACACTGTGTGGTATATTCAATATTCTTTGGCAACATCACCATTTAAATGAATCTATTATTTCAACTTCTTTTTTCACTGTCTGACTTTCATGTGTATTTGAGGTGAGTCAACATACCATGGTTTGGTCTTGGTCATCAAAATTACATTTTTTTTTCTTCTCACAACTTTCAAGAGGCCTTTCATAGCAGACTTGCCCAATAAAAACCATTACTTCTATGGGTATTAGCAATTAATCCAAGAAATTTAAATCTGTCATAATTTCAATGTTCTCTCCATCTATCATTATGCTGCTTATTAGTCCAGCTGTGAGGTTTTTACTTTCTCTGCCATCAGGAGTAATCCAAGCCCTGGTGGAATAGTGGATGTGTGCGAGACTGCGGCCCACAGGGTTGATGGTTCAAATCCAGTAGCAGCTCTCCAGGAGCAATCCATACTGAAGGCTATGGTCTTCAGTAAGTGTTTTAAGTCCTATTATTTTAAGTCCTATTATTAAAAAAATAATAATTTTACTGGGGGCTCTTACAGCTCTTATAACATTCAATACATCATCTGTATCAAACACATTTGCATACATGTTGCCACATTCATTTCCAAACATTTTCCACTTGAGCCCCTGGTATAAACTCCTTTTTCCCCCTCCCCCTTTTAAAAGAAATGAATCATTTTATTGGGGACTCATACAGCTCCCCTCACGATCCATATATACATCAATTGTATGCAGGCTGCATTTACACACTTGCTGACATCATCACTCTCAAAACATCTTCCCTCCACTTAGGCCCCCAGTACCAGCTCTCCATATTTCCCTTTTCCTCTCTCTCCTCCCCCATGAACCCTTAATAATTTACAAAATGTTATTACTTTTTCATATCATATACTGTCCAATGTGTCCCTTCACTCACTTCCCTGTTATCCGTGCCCCAGAGAGGAGGCTATATGTAGATCTGTGGCAGTCATGTGCTTATGTGAATTTTGATTGAAATACAGGGGTGGAGTCTAGCCTGTTAATCTGAAGATAGCCATTGAGTAGTCAATGAGGTCCCTGTGTGGGCATGGCTTTCTCTGATATGTCTGGGAAATCTCGTGATATTTCCCTCATGGAGATGAGAAGCTATCTCCCTGGTTGTCGGGAATTAGTCTCAGAGAAAATGAATCATGGACAAGACAAGATGGCAGCGTCTGAGGAGCCGGAGAAGCCACACGGCTTGGCCCTCATGGAGCCAGACCTCTGAAGCTGGAGGGGTCACGTGGAGACCCTTGCCACCGATGAGTTGCCACCACTGGATGCTGTTGATGAACCCTGAGCCCTGGAAGTGAGGAGCCATGGGGAGACCCCTGGCAGCGCCAGGATTCTGCACCCACTGACCTGTGACTTCGTGAGTCAGAAGGAGACATTGTAGACTGGTATCGGGCATATGGGCTAATATCGGACTTATGACTTTGAACTGGACTGGGCTTGGATGCTTTCTCAGTGTTCCATTCCTTTTGTATATAAACCCTTTCCTTATATCCATACACGTGTCTGTAAATTTGCTCCTGTAGTCTACCCAGACTAACACAAGATCCCTGCAATCAGTTCCCCCCTTCTACCCTACCATCTCTCCACCATCCAATATCACCACTCCCATCACTAGTCCTGAGGGACCATCTATCCTAAATTCCCCATGTTTCTGACTCCAGTATCCATCTGCTGGTCTACCTGGAAAGTAAAAGGAAATAGAGGAAGGAACTGGGGCGTAAGGAGCATGTACATAGATGCATATATTTATATGTGATGGAGAAATAGATCAACGAGCATATACTTTGTTCCATTTAATTGGCATTCCATGATGCTCACCTTCCTGACGCAATCACTGAAGACAAATGTGTGCATAAGCAAAGGTGGTAAGGAAAGGTGATGGTGGCTGACTATCAAAAGAATGTAGTGTCTGGGGTCTTAAAAACTTGAAAATAGACAAACAGCCATCTAACTCAGAAGAAACAAAGCCCACATGGATGAAGTACACCAGCTTGTGGGATCATGAGGTGTCAAAGGCATCAGTTATCAGGCTTCAAGAACTAAAAATCATAACATTGTGTGCTCACTTTCCTGATATGATCACTGTGTAAATGTGGCCTGCATACAATTGATGTTTGTATGGATCGTGATGGGAGTTGTATGAGTTCCCAATAAAATGATTTATTAAAAAAGGAGGGGTAAGGAGGAGCTTTTACCAAGGACTCGAGTAGAATATATTTGAAAATGAATATGGCAACATGTGTACAAATATGCTTGATATGAATGATGTATTGAATATTATAAGAGCTTTAAGAGCCCCCAATAAATCATTGAGAAAAAATAAAGGTCAAAGATGAGAGTCTTTGATATGCATTACACCTCAACATAAAGAAAACATGACTCAACAGCAACAACAGAATCCTCACACTGGACCAGTGAGTCACACACACAAAGACAAGATCTAACTGTCATTTTGAATGGATGAAAGCAGCAGTCAGGAAATCAAACACGTATTGCACTGGGGAAATCTTCTGTGAAAGGTCTCTTTAAAGCAATAAAAAGCAAAAATGTCATTTTGAAGACTAAGTTGTACCCACCCCAGACCATATTTTCTTTTTTTTTCCAGACCATATTTTCAATTATCTCACATACATGTAAAAGTCAAGAAATAAATATGGAAGACCAAAGAATTGATGCTTTTGAATTTTTGTATTCGTGAAAGACTACTGAAAGTGCCCTGCCAGGATAAAGACCAGATCTGCCACTAAAGAAGTATAGCAAGATCTCTCCTTAGAACCGAGGATGGCAGATTACATCTCGTGTAATCTGCACATGTTATCTCCAGGACCAGTTGCTAGAAGAGAACACTTATGTTTATAAAGTAGAGGAGGGTCAATGAGAAAGACCCCAAAGGGTCAATGAGACCCTAAAGAAGATTCATTGATATATTGTTTGCAACAATAAGCTCAAGCATTGCAATGATTGTGAGAGCAGCACAGGGCTGGGCAGTGTTCTCTTCTCTTCTAAATAGGATCAATATGAATAGGAACTGACCTGAGACGCCAAAAACAACAAAAATGTTATAGTCAAAAACAGTGACTTTTACAAACAACTGATTCATACAATAAATAACAATTTCTCATATAAAACTGTGACCTGCAACTGGCGAGTAGTGGAGCAAGCCATAATGTGTGTCCTTTGACAATGTGCATATGTTGTGTGAGGCAAGACAGAGCACTGTGCTACAGAGATCTTAAAATATAAGTCGGATCATGGCACCCTCTGTTCAAAATTCATACAGCTTCTTATTCCATTTAAAACAATACCCCAACCCCCACAATGTCATTCAAAGTACTACAGACTTCCATCTCACCAATTAAGTTCTTTCCTGACTTCAGCTTCTTCTACACCCTCCCCCACTGCCTCACTCTCTCCACGCAGTCACCCAAGCCTAATTGAGTATCTCCAGCAAGGCAGGCACACTCCTGTCTAGACTGTTCTTTCTAAGACATCTGGATGGCTTACTTTCATACTTTCTTCCAGACTTAGATACCTTGTCAATCTTTTCCCTGATCACATGCTATAATAAACTACCCTTCTCCCCCAACCCAGCTTCCACCCATTTCTCATCTATCATATTGCTTCATTTTTCTCATGGGTACAACACCATTTGACATTCTGTATACTTAATTCTTAGGTTAGGTGCCATCAAGTCAGTTCTGACTCCAGATACAATAGAATGAAGCACTGGCTGGTCCAGCACCACCCTCAGAGTCATTCCCATCTCTGCAGCTACTACTTGTATTGATCGTGGTGACCATCTTGCTCTTCTTTTTATGTTCCTCCACTTTACCAAACATAATGTCCTTCTCCAGGGACTGGTCTCTCCTGATAACTATCTCAAAGACCATGACATGAACTCTCACATCTTGGCTTCTGAGGAGCATTCCGGCTGTACTTTTTGCAAGACAAAGTTATATTGTTTCATATTTAATATCTTTTGCCAAAAGTCAAAGACTTCAGTTCTTCTTTCTGCTTCTTTATTGTCCCACTGTTGCAGGTATAAGAGATGACTGAAAATATCAAGGCTTAGATTAGGCATACCCTATTCTTGAATGTGAAATCTTTGTGGGCTAACACTTAAATGAGACTATTTGCAACATATTTGCCCAATGAAATGCATCATGTGGCTTCCTGACTGCTGTTACCATGGGCATTAATTGGAAATTCAAGCACAATGAAATCTTCAATAATTGTGATGCTGCTGAAGAGTACAATTGTGAGCAATTTTGTTTTTTTTATGCTGAGGTTTAATCTATACTAGTCTGCATGTAGTCTTTGATCTTTATCAATAAGTGCTTCAAGGATTCAGGAAGCAAGGTGTATCATGTGTTTAAGACTGATGGTTAGTGAGTTTCCAGTTTCCTCCACTCCTGATGTCTGTTCTTCTTCATATGCATGCCTCAGTCATTTGCATAGTATCTGTCTCACTCTCCCTACATTTCTTAAGAGCAGAGACTGTTGCCCATTGTGATCATTGCAGTATCTGGAGGAAGAGAACTTGCCACACAGGAACTGTGAAGTGCCAGAAAATTGCTCTACAGTGAGTTCAGAAGATGGAACAAAATACTATTGTGTCTTTTATTTATTTATTAAGATCCTTTTACTGGGGCTCTGACAGCTCTTATAACAACCATACGTCAATTGTATAAAGCATATTTGTGCATATGTTGCTGTCACCATTTTCTAAACATTTACTTTCTATGTGACCCCTTGGTATCAGCTCCTCTTTATTCCCTCCCTCCCACCCTTGTGATTCCCTAATAAATTATAAATTGCCATTATTTTCATATCTTACACCAACCTTCATCCATGTTTCTGTTGTCCGCCCCCCTCAGGGGTGGCAACAGGGATGTGATATATATAGATCATTGCAATTGGTTCTCCCTTCCTCTCCTCTTTCCCCCACCTTCCCACTACCTTACTGGTATCTCTGCCCCCATTTCTGTTCCTGAGGGGTTTACACGACCTGGCTCCATGTGACATGAGCTTTTATCTGTATCAATATACATGCTCTTGTCTAGTCAGAACTGAAAGGCAGGACTGAGCTCATGACAGTTGAGGGTGGGAGGTGGGAAGTGACCCTCAAAGAACCAGAGGAATATTGTGTGCTTCATTGGTGCTGTGCTCGGGTTGACTCATGCCTTCCTTGTGACCCTTCCATGAGGGGATTTCTTATTGTCTACAGATAGATTGAGGATTTCTGCTTTGACAACCCCCCCCCATCCTCAACAATATTTTTGTTTGTTTGTGGACTTCTAATGTCTTTTACCTGATGCCATTGACACCCCATGATCACAAACGTTGGTGTACTTATTTTATGTGGGGTTATAGCTTTTCTGCTAGATGGCCATTTGTTTAGCTTCAAGACCCCAGATGCTATATCTTTTGGTAGCCAGGCACCCTCAGCTTTATTCACCACATTTGGTGCAGGGGGGCAGGGGTGTGTTTGTCAGACTGGAATCACTCCCCACCATGTGTTCCCAGTATTATTCTTTGTCATGGTATGCTCCAGTGAGGGGACATCATGTCTCAAGCTTGTTTTGGCTAAGCAGGGATATTTTTCTCAGGGCATGGTGTGTCTGTATAGGATCCAGTCCCTCACTCTCTGTTTGCTTCTGTGTAGGAATGGCAGGCCAGCCCCCTCTCCCCAACATGTAGAGTTAGTGTTGTCCTCTGCAACACATACTTCCAGGGAGGGTATTGATTTGCCTCTATTGGGGGCCAGCCCTGTAAACCTCTCTGTTCTTGAGTTGCTCCATGTAGCTATATGGATTTGGCACTCCATGGTGGGGTCTGCACTCACACTTCCATTCCTGTGGAGATATAAGCAATACCCTCCCCTTGGGTTGATTAGTGCCCTATTCCCCCAGTGTCATTGGTTATGTGCTCCCCCTCCAATTTTCTCACCCTCCACCCTTTCCCCTTTCTTTGTGTTAGAATGACACGTACATTCTTAGTTTTGATCAGTCCCTCATCCAATTGTCTGTATACCCCACTTGTCGATTTCAGTTTTATCTGTGTATCTTTCCTATTACATTTAGCCTATATATTCCCTGTGCCAATGTTCTGAGGTTTGTCCTGATTCCTTCATTAAGGGTCCTGATAGTTTGGCGGGTTACTTCTGTATCTGTGATCCACTTTGAGTTTATTCTTGTTCATGGAATGAAGTAAGGATCTTGTCTTTGCTTTTTTACAGGTATATATCCATTGTATATCCATTGTTTATCCATTGTTTTTACCACCTCTTGTTAAAAAGGGCATTTACCTCCCTGATGCTTTGGGGGCACTTGGTGAAGATCAGTGCATATATGCTGATGGTTTTATTTCTGAGTTTCCTGTTCTTTTCCATTGGCATGGATATCTGTTATTTTTCCAGTACCATGCTCTTTTGACCACTCTGTGTACAGTAGGTGTCCAAGTCAGGTAAAGTGAAACCTCTGACTTTGTCCTTCTTCTTGAGGAGTTCTCTACTAACTCTGGGCTTCTTCCTTCTCCATATGAAATCGGTGGTCAGTTTTTCCAATTCTTTGAAGAAGGTTGTTGGTATTTGAATCGGATAGTGTTAAATTTATATAGTGTGTTGGGTAAGATTGACATCTTTACTATATTGAGTCTTATGATCCATGAGTATGGGATATTCTTCCATTTGTGGAGGTTGCTTTTGGTTTCCTGTTGTAATGTTCTGTAGTTTTCCTTGTATACGTCTTTTGCTTTTTTGGTGAGATTTATCCCTAGATATTTCCATTTGTTCTTGGCTGTTGTGAAGGGTACTACTGCCTTTTTAATCTCCTCTTCCATGGTCTTGTTCTATGTATATAGAAAACCCATAGATTTCTGTTTGCTGATCTTGTATCATGCTATTCTCCTATAGACCAACTAGTCCTATTGCTGCAAACACAACTATTGTGGAGTTTTGGGAGTTTTCAATGTATAGAATCATGTCATCTGCAAATCGCGATTGTTTCACTTCCTCCTCTCCCAGACAGATACCTTTAATGTCTTTCTGTTACCTTAAGTCATTAGTTAGAACCTCCAATATGATGTTGATTAGAAGTGGGGGCAAGGGACATCCTTGTCTTGTCACCTTTTTCAGAAGGGTTGTTTTTGTCTTTTCTCCATTGACTAAGATGTTGGCTGTTGGCTTTTCATAAATATCTTGTCTTAACTTGAGGAATTTTCCTTTCATTTCTATCTTCTTGAAGTGTCTTAATTAGTAATGAGTGGTGAGTATTGTTAAATGCTATTTCTACATCTATTGATATTATCATGTGGTTCTTATCCTTTTTCTTATCAATGTGGTGAATAAAGTTGATGGAATTTGGGATGTTGAACATGTAGGATGCCTACATCCCTAGAGTGAATCCTACCTGATCATGATGGATGATACATTTGTATTCTATTGGCCAATATTTTGTTAAGGATTGTGGCTTTTATATTCATTAGAGATATCAGTCTGAAGGTCTGCATTCCTGTGGCATCTTTGCCCTCTTTGGGTACCAGTTAAACTGGCTTTGTAAAATGAATTTCGGAGTTTGCCATATTTTTCTATGTGCTAGAATAATTTGTGGAGGTTCAGTGTCAGCTCTTCCCTGAAGATTTAGAATTCCCTTTTGAAATTGTCTGAACTGGGACCTTTTATCATTGGTAGTTTCATGATAACTATATCTATTTCTCCTTTTGCTATGGGTCTGGTGAGGTTCTTGACCTCTAGGATAATCTAAGGAGGGAGTTTTTCCAAGTAAGGAGGGAGTTTTTCCAAGTACTTGTCCTTGTCTTCCACATTGTTGAATTTATTAGAATACAGACTTTCAAAGGACTTTGTGATCATACTTGAATGTCCTTGGATTCCACTGTGATTACCCTGGTTTCATTGCTAATGCTGGATGTTGATGTTTGCTCTTTTCTTTCTTATATTAGGATTGCCAGGTCAATTCTGTTGATCCTTTCAAACAGCCTACTTTGTGCTGCATTGATTTTTAACATCGTTCTCATCTTCCCAATCATTCAATTCTGCCTTGATTGTTGTTATTTTTTTTCTGTTGCTATCTGAGGGGTTGTATTGTTGACAGTTCTAGTTGTTGGAGGTTTTGTAACAGTATCAATCATAAGCCTCTTCTTTTTTGTATATCCATAATTTCCATCAAAATTCCATTCATAACTGCTTTTGTTGTATTCTATGGCTTTGATACACTTTATGTTCATTCTCACTCATTTCTAGAAACTTCCTAATTCCCTCTTTAATCTGGGCCAGTATCCATTCATGTCACCGAATATTGCTATTCATCCTACAGTTGCTTGCCCTTGTTTTTCTGGTCGTCCTTTTGTTGATCTCCAGCTTTGTAGCATGGTATTCCAAGAGTGATGTCTGAGTAATCTATGCTTGTTTGAATTTACTCGGGCTCGATTTGTGTCCCAGCATGTGGTCTATTTTCGAAAATGGGCTATGCACACTTGAAAAGAATGTGAATTTTTTACACTTTAAATGTCTATCATGTTCAGTTGCCTGTTTATTATAATGCTTAGCTCTGTAGCCACCTTGGTGCATTTCTTTCCCAGGGATCTGTTTATTAAAGGGTAGCAGTGTATTAAAGTCACCTATGACTGTTGAGTCCCTGATTTTTTTCTATCTTTTGAACAATATGTTTGATGAATTTTCTTCTTTCTGGTTAGGCTAGTATGTATGTGTTATGCTCACTAATTCCTGGTATACTGATCCTTTGAGCATTGTAGAGCTTGTCTCTTGTGATGGTTTGCACCTTGAAGCCAATTTTGTTAGAGATTAGGATTGTAACTGCTGCTTTTTAAGGTTGTCATTTGCCTGGTATATTTTCTGCCAGCCTTTTATTCTTAGTCTATTTTTGTCTGCAAACTTAAGTTGTGTCTCTTGCAGGCAACAGATCAATGGATGATGTTTTCTGAACCAATCTGCTAACCTTTGCCTTTTAGAGGATGAGTTCAAGCCATTGACATTCATAGTTATTACCACCATCTGTGAATTCATTCCTGTCATCTTGAACCTTTTGTGCTGGGTGTTTTACTATCTCTCTTTATATCAATGTGCTATGTTTATGTGCAGGATTTCATTCTTGCCTTCATTTTCCTCTGGGATAATGTTATCTTGATAGTTGTTTTTGGCACGTTTACTTCTGGATGGAGTTGTGCTATATGGAAGCCTCCTGACCACAATGAATCAGAAAGATTTTCTGCAGAGCTGGGTATTTTGTAGCATGTTCTTTGAGTTTTTCCGTGTCTGGGAAGACTCTTACCTCACTGTCTATCTTAATAGATAGTTTGGCATGGTAGAGAATTCTCGATTTGGCAGGGTTTTTTTTTTTTCTGATTTTGGAAGATATTACTTCACTATCTCGACCTCTTCATGGACTCTTTTGATAAATCTAAGTATATTCTTACCTAAGCACCACTGTATGTGACCTCCTGTTTTCTCTTGCTGTTCCTAAATTTTTCTCTTTTTTCTCAATGTTGGATAATTTAACTATTATGTGCCTTGCTCAGTCCTTCCTGGCATTTAGTCTAATTCGTGTCCTCCCCATTTCCTTTATGAATATCTAATTCTCCTTCATTAAGGTGGGGAAGTTTACTTCCAAGAATTCCCTTCCGAATTTACCTGTTTACTTCTTCATTGTATGTTGTTCTGGTAGATCAATTCTTCTACCCGTTTCATAGCATCTGCCATTGTTCTCAGGTTTTCTTCTGCCTTTGATTATTTAGTTGGACTGTCTTTCCTGTTTGTTGAAGTTTGCCTGATTGTTCTTGAGATTTATGGTATGATTCCCTGTCTCATCTAGTCTGTTGGTAAGGTCGTTATCTTGTACTTTGCTTATGTTACTTCATCCATTATTTCTCGTATTTCCCTTTGGTGTGTGGACTTCATCCCCTTTAGTTTGGATTTCATCTCCTCCCTGATTGCATCCTTATTCTGTGTAGCTTCCCTAATATACTGGAGATTTTTTTGTAGCAGATCAAGGTCTGTTTCTTCTAGAACTTCCTCTGTGATTTTTCTTTTTACTGTTTTCTTTTTGAGGGTATTGAGGAATGTTGCTCTCTGCATGTCATTTTAGAAGAATTCACCACCATGTTTTCCGGAGACTCAGGGGTCCTGAGCTCATTCTCTGCATGACTAGTCAGATTAGTTAGGGGGACTACCTGTGGCTTATTATGGTGGTGGGTTAATCTGGTTAGACTAGGGAAATTCATAGACATGCATATGGATATAAGGATAAGGTTTATATACAAAAGGAATGGAACATTGAGAAAGCATCCCAACCCAGTCCAGTTCAAAGCCATAAGTCCGATATTAGCACATTTGCCCGATACCAGTCTATAAAGTCTCTTTCTGGCTCATGAAGTCATAGCCAGTGGGTACAGAGTCCCAGCACTGGCAGGAGTCTCCCCATGGCTCCACACTTCCATGAGACAGGGTCCATCAACAGCATCCAGTGGTGGTAGAAGCAACTCAGCCCTGGCAGGGGTGTCCACGTGGCTTCTCCAGCTTCAGAGGTCTGGTTCCATCTGGGTAAGGTCATGTGGCTTTTCCTCCGGCTCCTCCAGCTCCTTGGATGCTGCCAACTTGTCTTGTCTGTAGTTCGTCATCTTGGAGATTGACTCCCAACAACTGGGGAGATAACTTTTCATCTCCATGAGGGAAATATTGCAAGATTTCCCAGAAGTCTCAGGAGAAAACCATGCCCACACGGAGGCCTCATTGACTACCCAATGGCTATCTCCAGATTAACAGCCTAGACTTCACCCCTACATCTCAATCACAAAATTGACATATCAAACTGCTGTGTAGGTGAAGTTCCACAGTAACTCAAAGACTGGCAACAGTGGGGGGCCTTGGAGAGTGAGCTGAGAACAGAGACTGTAGGTATACCAATAACCAGATTGGCACAGACCTGTAGTATGGCCACAGACATCATCTGGACTATCTGGCCATAATTTGCAGATTTTAAGATTCTGTGAAGCTCAAAGCTAGTAGAGTTAGTTTGGGCTTGGGGTGCAGCTTTCAGCACCTGTTGGCTTTTTCTGTTTTGTCGTATTCAAATCCTAGGCTGCACTTTAGGGATTAGAGATCTACCTCTCTTGTTACGTTAATGCGTTGATAATGGACCAGGTCTCTGGTGGTTCACATTCAAAGTTACACAAAAGAATACAGCTTGGAAAGGTAAACATTTTTAAATCTATTTTTACCTTTTTATTATGGACTTGTGGGGTGCCCTGGTACCAGGGCAGTGCTATGCTGTCCTCCATTGTAGGGGCACCAAATTAGTTGTGTGGGTTTAGGACCAACTGGATCTAAATTATCCCCCAGCTGTACTCTTGTGCCACTCCTGGCTCTCTCCTTACCAGTTTTGCATGCTGTGTTTGCTTTTGTCATGGGTACATATTCCAGTGTCTAAATTATGTATCATTGCACATGCTGGCAAGCAGGGAGTTGGGGAAAGAAGATGTTTAATGTAGTCGCTCCATTCCTGGTTGGGGAGGGGAGAAACAATGCCTGAGAATGCAAGAGTGTGAAGGATTGCAGAAAGGAGGACTCAGATGTGAGGGCTTGTGTTTAGTTCTCAGAGTCTGAGATTATGAACACCTTTAGACCGCAACCTGGCAAAATTACAATACACTGTGGGTTTCAGATCTTGGGAGCAGGAAAGGGTGGCAGATACCATTCTGCTGGACCTGGCAAGGGATTAGCAGAACTCATGGACAGACATGGTGAACTTAGAGTGTTTCAGCAAGTTCTTCAATCGCTCCATAGCCAAAATTCACAGGGGAGAGCTGAACCAGATCCTAGTACACTGATTCTATTTTAACATCCAGTCTCCCCATATTAGCTTCCTTACATCTTAATTTTCTGATCTAACAATAGGAGCACCAGGTGGGTGATTCTTTCTGGATGCCATCTTGACTTCCCATCACTAGTGTATCTTTTAAATCATCACTTGGTGATTTCATGGATATCTAACAGTCCCTCTTTGCTTTGGGCTCTTTCTTTTTTGTGAGTTTGGTCATCTGTCCTTTCCTGTGTTTCTGCATTCCCTGCCTCCTTCCCATTCTATCTGGAAAGAATGAGATCCACAGGTCCAACTCATTTTTTTCCTCCCTTCTTTTTTTTTAATTGTCAAAAGATAAATTTAAGTTTTATTGTTGAAATACAAAGAATACCATAATTCAAACTGACTGTAAAAAGTAAAAGAAATTCAGGGCTGAGCTCTGGTGGCATAAGTGGTTGAGTGCGGGACTGCGGCCTGCATGCTTGGCAGTCCAAATCCAGCAGTGGCTCTCAGAAGGGGCACTGGGTAGCGCCCATGACCACCAGAGGCAGTGATACCTCCCTCCCCGCCCCCCCCCCCGCCAAAAAAAAGAAGATGATAGAATATAAAGAGCTACAAAACAAATCCAAAAAAAAGTAAAAGAAATTCCTGAAACCTGAAAACTATTACCTTTTATCTACTAACTTTTGGGGGGAATGTGGGATATAAGTGGTTTCTTTCTTTTATAATTTACCTTTTTAAAAATTGGAAGTTAACAATGTATATTATCATTCCATAGTTCAATCACATCAAGAATTATTTTTTAGAGCAAAGTCACTGCAAACAAATAGAATTTATCTTACTAACACCAGCTGCCTCTTGAGGTTTAGCAGCAGTGTGTAGTGAGGCATTTTAACTTCCTGTCTTTTTCTCTGTTCTATTACAGAACAACTTCCAAGAAGAAATGATCATAGGAAGTGAGAAGGAAGCAACATCCAGCCACATTGTTAAGCGCATAGTGGGCAATTGTCTATGGATCTCATGAACAAAGTGTCCCTAGAACAGGGCCTTTCCATTTTTTTGATGGCTACATGTGGTAATAAAACATCTAGTGCTGAGATCCAACACATACACATACACATTATTCATATTGCTGAAACAAATGTATGAATTAATGAGCATCATTATCTTGTGTCTGGGTTAATCTGATCTATCCATTTTATTCTATTTCATTTTTGAAATGCCAGCTTTGATCTCTAAATGTATTTCTTAGCCCCCAGCTTAAAAACCTCTGGTCTAGACCCAAACATGTGAGCTATCATCTTATACACACCTGCGCAGCCTCTCAGATGAACATGGAATACACTTATTATACATGGGCAACTCCTTGCTTGAATAACACAGGTATGGTCTGAAGGAACAGTGTCAATATGGTTGCATTTCTTTTTAGGCCCTTTATTTTCTGGGGAGACATGTTGCACTGAATATTACTAGATATTTTAATAAAACTATTAAAATTATTATAACATCAGTGAAAATGTTAAATATTAGGGAGGCTCCCAAAAGTTCATGGGACAATTCCATTATCCACAACATTTTTGAAACACCTTGTATGTGAACTATTTCTTGACTGAATGACTAGTTTTCAATGTCCACATTCTTATTTATATATGTATTGTTGAATGATTTTCATGCTTACTGAATCGACTTAGTCTCTTCTCTCTTCCTTTTTTTCTACTCTCTTTCAAACAAACAAGACACACACACACACACTATTCAGCAATGGCCCTAAGAATCAAGGTCATTCATTGTAATAACACTTGATAGAGCAATTTTTAAACTTGACACCAAGCACTAGCATGGTAACTGCCTACTAACAGAGGGCCGTTGAGTGCTCATTCATGGTGACCTCATGAGTTGTACCTACTAGAAAAAAAATTTGTCAAGAACAGGGAGCATGTGAACAAAAAGTGCATACTGGATATTGGATGATACAGACAGAAGCAGCTGGTTTTGAACATCTCCAGCGTGGCTTCAGTGGGCTTTTTATTTGGGCTCCTCCAGGTGTAGGAACATCTTGTTATTTTCCAATGCTGATGCAGATAGTCCTTAAGTCATCATGTGAAGGTGGGAAGACAGAGGCTGCGATCTTCAATATACCATGGTGGAAAATGAGGCTCAAAGTGTCTGACTAAAATTTCTCTGTTTCCTATCTTCAATCACATAGTGTGCTATATTCAAGCACACTGATTATATCACAGTTGTGATAGACAACTTCATTGTCAACTTAAAGATATGTAAAAGTATAGGGGTGGAATCCAACATGGTAATTTGATTAAAACCTGATGCTATTTCCTTCAGTATGTGGCTTCTTCTCAGGGGGATTCTAGGACCCTCCCCTCTCTCTCTGTCTTCAGCTTTCTGCTTGCTGGACACCCATAGAGGTTTGGAATCCTGCTATTAAAGCTTCTATAGAACAATGGATCCAGGTGACTCTGTACCCACCAGCTTATGATCCTGCCTTCATTCTTCATCATTGCTTGTGGCTTCATGAGTCTGAAGAGGTAAGTTATGAACTAATATTGGACTTATGGACTTGAGTTGAACTGGACTGAGATGTTTTCTTGATAATGTACTTACCTCTTGATAGAAAGCTCTTTCATATACATATCTGAGTGTCAATGGATTCGTTTCTCTATTCAACCCAGCCTAATAAAATGGTTCTCAAAAATGCTATGCAGCTATTTCTAACTACATAGAAAGTGGCTAAGATTCAGATTTATTTCCCTGAAGGGATCATCAAGATTTTTTATTCATCTTTTAGGTCATTTGGGGGTAGTAAGAAAGTTGGAGAGAAATAAATATCATATACTCCAAATTTATTTTTATATGAAAAAGAGAACCTATTACATTTGAGTAAATTTATGTGTAGATGCTTTTAGGATGTTGGTGAAAGATAGAGACAGATGTGTGTTCTTAATGACAGTAATTCTTGTGCAGAATGAACATTGCCTGTCCTGCACCATCATCATGAAGCCAGTGTGTTCAATTGCACTGTTGCAACCACTGTGTATCTTGAGTACATTCCAACCTTTGTGGCTTACCTTTCAGCACTAGGAGAGACAATGCTACACTGTGATCCAGAGGGTTTTCATGATCTAATCTTTGGGAGTGAATCAATAAGCCTTTCTTCCTATATCTGATTTTTGTATTTGGGAATTTTTATACCAGTGCCGTGGCTTCCAGTTTCAAACTACCAGGACAATCATCACAATACAATAAAATACAAACAGGTGCTGCTACTCGTCTACAACAAGTGGTTGGCATTGGTTACTGAAAAAGAGATGGACTAATTAAAGTACAAGAGCAACTCGCTGTCATTGAGTTGATTCCAGCTCACAGAAATCCTGTAATGCACTGTTCAATTGTCCCTATGGCTTTCTGAGACTGTAAATCTCTATGGGATTAGAAAATCTCATCTTTCTTCTAAGAAACAGCTGGTGGTTTTAAACTGTTGACTTTGCGGTAAGCAGCCCAATGTCTAACCCATTATGCTGTCAGGGCTCCTAGAGATGAACTATGGTGGTGATCAAAGAAGATGGAGAAGTGAATAATCAGATTTGACTCTATATAATTTCATTTGTTTTACAAGATAATATTCTTATAAGTTAAAAAGAAAGAACCAGCAAAGAGTTATTTGAAACTATGAGAGATTTATATTTCTTCTGGCTCTATTTTAAGTGCAGTGACCTTCCCCAAGTCATGTAGGTTGAAAGAGGGAGCATAGAAATTGGGACAGGTTTGTGATCCCAAAGCTGTGCCTTTTCTTCGTGGTACAATTGCCTGTCCTGAATCAAGTGTGGGCAAACACACATAAGAAAGAGCAGAAAAATGCTGGGTAAGGAAACACGGCCCAAATAATGGATGCTACACAGTATTTAATGAAAATATCAGCATGTGAGTCAGGTATCAAAATAGCTGTTGAAGAAATGTAACGCTGACAGTCATTGGCAATAAAATAATAATCACTGTGTGTATCACTGATGGAATGAGATTTAATCCATTTGAGCTCCTAATTGTCTGCCACACTACATTAGAGATGGATAGTTCTATTGTCTCCACTGCTCAGAAATATGAAATTCAAAGCAATATGCCCAATGTCTAGAAAAAAGCTAGCTTAATGAACCAGCAAATTAGACCTTTCTATTTCTTTATTTAACATCCAGTTCCATGAACTTATCAGAGGTCATTATAAAAGGGCAAAATTTGAAGAAATGCTGCTACATTCATTTATGATTAGAACTAATGACTTTGAAAAAGACTTTTCAAATTTTTAGAGGGAGTCATTATTTGTTATTGAATTTATATGGCTTTGGGTAATAAATGTTCAATCTTTTCTCACTTCTGTTATTTATGGTTTGAATTTGTAACATAGCCACACACACACACACACACACACACACACACACACATACACACACACACCAAAAAACTTCATGTGAAGAAAGCAATTTTTTTCTCCTTCTCCCAAATAGAGCAGCAGCATTCAAACAATGGCAACCTTTCATCTTAATTTTCTGTCTGTGGTTCCCAGTGGAAGAAGGCAATTTTGCTTGAGCCCCATCCCAAATCCACAGCCCAACGCACACCTCCAGTTCATTAGGCAAATATATGGGGATATTTTTAGGAGTTGCTGACTGGTACAAATGGTTAAAACAATCAATCAGTTTTGTGGTTTGCACCCACCTACTTATCCAGAGGCCTCTATGAAGATGTAGAGGTCTATTTCTGAAAGGTCACAGCTTTGAAACAGCCTCCTCTGTGCAGTTCTACTCTGCATACATGTGGGCGCCATGACATGGAATCAACTTGGTGGCAACAGCTTGGAAGACATTTTTAGAGACCACAATTGGGTGAAGGAGGTGGGCATTGACACTGGCATGTAGTTTGAAAGCTCAGTGATACTGCTAAACATCCCACAAAGCCGAGGACAGGCATTGACAGCAAAGAATTCCCTAGTGAGTAGGCCGCAGAGTGAGAAACCTGGCCGTTGCAAATGTATCTTATTCAAAGAATGCTTTGATTAATTCAGTATTTTTCATAAATGAGGGAACTTTCTGTCTTGTGGCTTAGGCAGAGAGAAAGAACAACTGAAGGGATGGGGTCTGGCTCAAATAATTTTTATCCCTAATACTTATAGCAATAATTACTTTAGCATGTGCTGTAGAGAATTGAAGGCTAAACTGGATCTCTTAAATATGGATGGGAGAAATTCCTTTGTCGAGTGTTTATGTTATCTCCAGGGAGATAATTTCACATTCTTAACCAGAAGCATCTGATTAGTCAATAGGTTTCAAGATGCTAGCATATTGGTTCAAGGTGGTTTTTGTTTCCTTGTGTGTATTTTTCACATCTCTTTGGGATTCTGACTAAGGTGAATGAGTCACTAACCAGAGTCCAGAGTGAAGGCAATGAATAAAAAATGAATAGGTTCTGACTCTTGTTGCCATCTTGGCTAGGGACATGAATTATGACCTGCCTCCAGGTAAAAGCTCCACACTTTTGATAAAGGCATATTTGGTTTCAATATTGAAGAATCCTCATTTAATACTCTAGACTTAGCTCAGTCCTTGTGTTAACATCATTTCTTTGTATCCACTGGGGACTCCAGAATGATTCATATCATTCAACTTTGTACTTTGAGTACCCCTGTGGTAACAAGGATAAAACCTCTTATAGGCCTTGTTTTTTCCCTCTCCCCCGCCCCAATCTAATCATTAAGGAAGAACTCAGTGAAGTGAAAAAGAATAATAAAAGAAACTGAAATTCTGCTCATTCAAAAGAAAGCAACTATGAAATATCATACAATAAAAAACATAAGCATCCCAATTTACTGTTCTTACTGGGGCCTGGGGTGTTCTATAGGAAACCCAGTTAAATGTCTAATAGACATTAGCATGTTTTCTCATTTCTGAGAACTGAGGGAATGGAATTAAAATAATCATGAGTTAAGGATTATGTAACACAGTATTGCCCAAAGTGTAGCAAATGCTTTAATAGTTATGTACTTATTGTCAAGTGGTTTCTTAAAATAAATGTTGTTACTACATTAAATCCACAAATTTATCAATATTACTGCTCATGGAAGCAATGAAGTAGACTTTTGGTGTTAGACCTGACTCAGTGAAAAGTGCAGTGCCAAGTAAGTAAAACTAGAGGGAGTATTCAGAGGAGGTAGAAATTGTGAATGGCTTATAGAAAAGTTGAACCCCATGTCATGGATTCAGTTGTGTCCCCTCCCAGCACATAGCAAATAATAATGGGTCTAGTAGGCACAATTGTACAACTATAGTATGTAAAGATTGTAGTAAAGTTGAGAGTGATGATGGCAACAAGTGTGCAAATGAGATCTGCATACAATTGATGTATGTGTGGATCGCGAGGGGAGGTGTATGAGTACCCAATAAAATGATTAATTTTAAAAAGGGGGGGGAGGGGAAAGAGCAGCTTTTTTTTTTTTTTAAGAGGAGCTTATACCAAGGGCTCAAGTGGAAAATGTTTGGAAATGTATGTGGCAACAGGTGTGCAAATGTGCTTGATACAGATGATGTACTGAACGCTATGATAGCTGTAAGAGCCCCCAATAAAATTATTTTTTAAAAAGATTATAGTAAAGTCATAGAGAATAAGAGATAAGAGAGAAAGTAAATAAAGGAGTCAGACATATTTTATGGTAGCATTCTCACCTCAAGCCCGCTTGATGGTCCACAGGGTGATCCTGAGACTGAAGGGGAGTACGAGGAGTAGCTTTCTAACCAAGACGTATATATACGTGAAGCATGCAGGCACTCTGATTACAGGTAAAGACCTTTGTCACAGGAAGGGATTGTAGCATAGGCAATACAGTAATGGGAGGGGAATGATAGGGGTTCATAGACAATAGGAAGAGCAGGGATCGGTGGTACACCTGTGACAAGATGGGCAAGTCCTAGATTCAAGATGGAGCTTAACTTTGATTGTCCTTGAGCTGGAGACTTGATTTTACGCAAGCTTTCTTTGGAAAGGAATCCACTGCCCTTAACATCAGGGAGCTAGACCCACCTATGGTGGAATAAACAATAGTGTCTGACTGCTCTGGATAGCTGAATGCCTTCAGGAAGAATATCTCAAAGCATCTGATCTCCCACCATCTGCTGGCAAGCAACCTCTTGGGTTTGACATATATTTGGGGAAGAGAACACTGGGGAAGTCTTTTTATATCCCACATCCTCTAAATAGGTGTCCCCTTGGCTGAGCCACATTCCCAGTTGGTTGGCAGTTGTGAAATGATGCAACTTGGCAGCATTGTAATGATGTGATCAGTTTCATGATGGAAAATTATAAGATTAACAAATCACTTGTCGGGGAATACAACAACTTTAGTTAGGTCACAGTCCTGACTTGATATAAAAGGATTTTTCTTGGGGTACGATCTAAATCACCTTTTCTCTTACCAGAAATAAAAGGAGAGAGAAGTAAGCAGAAAGGTGATATGGCCAAGAAAGAAGAGTAAGAACCAGAGTCCCTGTGCTCAGGGCCTCCTAGCCTCAGGGGAAGATTTATGCCAAGACATGTGGAGATCTTCCAGTCCCACGGATGTTGAAAGGAGACAAGGAGCTAACCCAGAGCAAACCAAGATGACAAGGTCTTCTAGAATTGGTGCCCTGCACTTTGGACTCCCAGCCCCCAAACCTGTGAGAGAAGAAATGTCTGTTTGCTAAAATCACCTGTGTGGGTGTTTCTGTTATAGCAGCACTCAATAACTGAAACATCAGGAACAGCACTGCCAAGTTGTCAACATTTCCATAGTATAGATCTGTAGTGAAGAAAACCATCTACATGGAGTCATACTCAACTCAGGCATTTATATCAATTTTATAATGAAAAACAAAACAAAAACCAGATTCCATATACAAGATTTACAGTGACTGATGTTTCAGAAGTAGATTCCAGTCCTTTCTTTGGATTGTTAAAATGTATTGTGCTTTGATGATGCACCCAATAAGATTTATATAACGTTGACTACATGCAGGATAATGCAAGGATGCTGCTTGTTACTTTTCAAACTCATTGAATCTGTGTAATAACCCCCTTTTTTCAGGTACATGGTGGAGCTGGGATTTGAACCATGGTGCAGGTTTCTGTAATCAGTACTCTCAACTACTCTGCCCTGCTTCTCTTGTAATAAAAACAAATGCCACATACAGTGTCAGGGGCTTTGACGTGCCATCTTATTTAATCCTCACGATACTCTTCCTCTGAGTCTCATGAGCCCATGAATATAGCACAGGTGTGGGAAAAGCCTAGTCACTGATTTTCAAAGAAATTGTGGATGGGTGAAAAACTTCCAATTACCAGAGACTCAAAGTCAATGGCACACAGGAAGCACTACAGAGATGTGGTCTCTGTATATTGTCACCATGTTTATTCTGTCTGTCACTGAGAAAATACCTGAAAAGCTGGACTACATGAAGAAGAACAGGATTGGCAAAAGGCTATAAAGAGCCTGTGATATTCAGATAACACAACCTTGCTTGTTGAAAGTGAAGAGGACTTGAAGTACTTTGGATGAAACTCAAAAGTGCAGCTTCAGGAAGGATTATACAAAGAGGAAGACCCTTCCTCAGTGAGATGGAGTGACACGGCGATTATAACCATGAGCTTGAACATAATGACCATGGTGAGGATGGTGCAGGGGCGAGCAGCCTTACCCAGTCTGTGAAAGCAAAGTGCAGGCGGTCACAAAGAGTCACTGAGGGCGGTTGGGACTACTATTGACATTGATCTGATCTCATTCTCTGACAACTCAGGCTTTGTGTATGCATTCTAATATACTTTTGAGACACTGCAAAAATGTGTGATGATATTTATAACTAGGTGTGTATATCCATATATATGTATATGGAATACCTGCTGACAAATTTTCATTTAAATTTTCATACTTGATGTTTAGTTTAGCACAACTCCAGATTTTCTCCCTGCCGGGGTTGTTACCTGAGCAAAAGTCAATTTAGGAAATTGCATGATCTCTTTAAAATCTGTGTGTATATATTACTTTATTCACTATGCACATTTAAATTCATTTACTTGGTACATTGTCACTAACTTCTGAGGAGTACCTGGGACGTGAAAAGAATATATCTCTTTGAGGCTTCATCCATTGGATGAAAACGAAGACAAAACAGGTCTTTGATATAAAGAAGTAATTCCATTGCCTAAAGGCACCCAAGAGGTTGGATGAATAAACTCATGTGGGCAGCTACTCAATACTGATTATGACAACCTGCCCAGGAGGTACTGCACAGATGTGGTCTTGATCCTCACAGAGTTTGAGCCTGGGAAGGTTGACTACATTTCTGTGCTTCAGTTTTCTCATTTAGACAGATGGTCA
Organism: Nesogale talazaci; assembly: GCA_004026705.1. Taxonomy (NCBI): domain Eukaryota; kingdom Metazoa; phylum Chordata; class Mammalia; order Afrosoricida; family Tenrecidae; genus Nesogale; species Nesogale talazaci. The sequence continues at coordinate 60,073 of PVJH01002932.1, forward strand.
TGAGAGTAAGACAAACTCAGATGTGTGGTGAAAGAGTCAATGAACTAACGTGTACATGTGTAGTGCTTCCAAAAAGCCTTTCTTCTTATTATGGGATAAAGGCACACCACAGAAATGATGAAAGGCTTCACTACCAGCTAAAAGGTTGACAATTTAACTCACCCAGAGACCTCTAGAGAATCCACTTCTAAAATATCACAGCCTAGAAAACCCAGTGAAGCACAATTGGACTCTAATGCATGGAGCTGCTGGGAGACAGATTTAGACTCAATGGCAAGTGCTCTGTGGTTTGGGTCTCCTTCATACTAATTAATACTTCAAACACAACACCAATTCCTCATGAGGGCTCTTCCATCCCTATTGTGTACTCAGAGAGTCTGAGTCAAGAGAGAGCATTGATTTGTCCAAGACCATCCAGGGAGTATACCATTGAAATATGACAGCCCAAGTTTGTCTGACTATAAAACCTATGTTCCTAGCCTTGATAAAATAATAAAGGAAGCAAACAAAAACCAAACTCACTGCCATAGAGTTAATGTCCAATTTATAGCTAGCCTACAAGACAGGGTAGACCTGCCCCCAATTTAACTCTCTGCAGGAGGAGAAGGCCCCATCTTTCTCCTGAGGTGCTGGCTGGTGGTTCCAAACTGTTGACCTTGCAGTTAGTACCCCAACAGGTAACCAATATGTCACCTGGGCTCTATGATAAAGAAATTGTTACCACCCAGGTGATTCTGGCTTTGGGGTGCTCATGCATGCAACATAGAACTGGGCTGGACAGGTTGTCAAGGCTTTGATCTTTTGGAAGCTGATATGCAGACTTTTTTAAGGATGTTTCTCTGGGTGACTTCAAACTGTCCATTGATATGCTACTGCCATCTTATTATTTTATTCAATCAAGTCCCTCTCAGTCCGGTTACTGTTTAATTGAGAATTAAAAGGTTAGAATGTGTGGTACCGAGCAGAGTGACTTACCTTCAGCATACTCACGATGGATGAGTTCATATTTGTGTGGCTTTTTAACAACCTTTTTCAAGCCTTTGAGAGAGTATTCAGCTGTTAAATGACAGGCTAATTTTTCCTGCCTCTAATTGCACTCCTTCTCTGGAGTGAACTGTGGAAATGTTTCCTCAATGCTGTTCCCAACACATTAGACAGTGGACAACCCGATACCAGAGAGCAGGAGACCCCAAGTCCACTGACATAGAAGCCATCAAACAAGTTTTACATTTTTTAGTGAAATTATCCAGGATTTCAAGAAAAACAACTGAAGGTTTTGAGGGGGGATGGGAGAATCCCTTTGACTAAAGAGATATGAAAACTCAGTGTAAAAATGTTAAAGTCCTTTTGATTTACTCCAGAGGAAGAGGTGTTAGTAGGAAGACTTTCCAGAGCTCTCCCTAGAGGTCAGTGAACATATCATGTAATTTGTACATCAAATCAGGCGTCTTGGAGCAAATAGTTATGATTGTTGAATGAAGTTTATCTGAGCTTCACTGAGAACATATAACCTAGTCCTAGAATTCACAAGCAAAACCAAATTAGTTGTTGTTCAAAAACAACATTTTTTTATGTGCTACGCTTCAATACCAAAAAAATAGAGTTCTGTCTGTGAGGGAGTATTTCCACAATCCGTTCCACTGATAACATATTGAACGTAGCCTCCGCTGGTGGTTTTTGTATCCTTGATTATTGGCAATAACAACACTTTCAACTGATAGGGTGCTTTTTAACTTTGCAAAGGATGGTCAAATTCATTTATCTACTGATACACATGACTTTACTCTGCTGTCACTGTCAACTCAGAAGCCAAGACACAGGCTAGCATATGATAAACAAGGAGGTGTCATCCAAGTCTCTGATTTTGTTCTAAGCACAATTTTGCTGATGAAGATATAATCTAAAGAAAATCTTGGCATCTGAAATCTTTATTTAGCCTCCAGAGACACAAAATACCTAAACAAAAACCAGTTGTCTTCAAGTCAATTCTGACTTGTAGCACCCCAGGTGGGCACCAGAGTAAACATGTGCTCCCCAGGGTCTTCACGGGCTAAGTTTCCACAAGCGGATGGTCGCGCATTCCAAGGCAGATGCCCAGACGTTGCTGAGTAGCCTGGAACCTCCAACCTTTCAGTAAGAACAGGGGGGCGCTCCTGCACATTTCAGGGACTCTACAAAATAGCTCTGTAATAATAAATGAGGAGAAAATTCTTGGTACTATTTTTAAAAAACAAAAATAATTCACATCTGCCTTCTAAATGTAAAAATGACTATCCAAACCAACTAGAAATGACTAGGGAACTTTATTTATTAAGAATCTTTCTCTCTGAAATCTAGGTAATTGAGAGTTTACTCAGTGGCTTAAAAAAATACTAAAAGGGTCTGAAAGGGCCAGGAATTAAAAGGCACATGTTGTACCTGGCTGAAGAAACTTGCTTTTCTTTCTAAAGAATATCCATATACTCACCATATGAAGGAAGTAATAGTTATGTCGGCAAGTCCTTCAACTATATAACTTGCTAAATGGTGTTTAAAACAGCAGGAGAGCATTTGTCTATATATTTTGAAATACTGCTTTGAATTATATGAGATAAAATTATATAGCAAATTTTATCATTATGTGACAAAGGAGGGCAACAGCTCTTAAAATAGATGAGGCCGTGAACTTATATTTAGTTATTTCACCATCTAAGGAGGCAAGTTTGCAGAACAAAAAAGAAGGGATATGTTTATACAATTTTGAAAGGGAAATCACAGAACGAGGGTATTTGATGCAGAATTTCTATTCATGAATAAGAGGTGAAGATAGTCAGTGACACAGCTATGTACATAAAACATCTATTGGGTTGTTCACATTCATGTTTCAAAGGAGAGATAACGGAATTAATAAGCAATTCTCAATGGTGTGAACTGTGTAAACTGTGACATATGTAGAAGGGAAGAGGTTTCATGAAAGCATCATTGAGCAAAGTCAGTCTGTCTCTTTAGCAGCACCCCTTGGGCCAGCTAGCTATAGGTAGTAGCACTAAAAGAGGTCCATCAATTGGGGGTGGGGGTAAAGACAGGCATTAACAAACATTTTAAGAAAGATTGGGTATTACTGAGTACATAATTTACCACTCACTCTCCTCTCATTGTGTCTAACTGTGGTGGGTATGATGTTGGAAGATATGCCATAGATATTTCCAATACCAGTAGGGTCACCTTATGATGGGCAGGTTTCAGCAGAGCTTTGAGATTAAGACAGAACACAAAGGAGAACTTGATAAACATTTCTGCAAAATCAGGGCCATGGAAAATCTTTGAATAGCAAGAGAAAATTGGTCATACAGTGCCAGAAAGGAGTGAGCCCCTCATGCCAGAAACGCTCAAAACACAAATAGGGAAGATCCTCCTCCTCCAAATAGGTCTTCATGGAGCAAAGTCCTGGGGACTTTCAGTTACTGATGTGGCATTCCTCAAATGTGAAGAAACTGCTGTAAATATCCACTAGTAAGGAAAACATGGCATAAACAAAGTATTATCTAAGAAAATAGGAAATCATCAAAAATGTCATGTAATGCATTAAGATATATTAGTGAATTGAGATAGACTTGCACTGGCCATTTTAAAACAGACAATCATATACTCATATACAAGAAGTGATAAATTGAAAAAGAATTGTTGGAACAATACTTCAAGCACTAGCCTGAAGTACAACCTTGTCAATGATAGAATAATATCTAACTACCTATAAGGAAGACAAGCTAATACTACTAGAATTCAAATTAAAACACCCACAGTAATGCGATCAATGAAGAAATTGAATGTTTTTGCCCAATGTCAGCAGTCTGAAAGGGATCGAACATGCAATGTAAAGAATGTAAAGGCGCCCCGATAGCGTGGTGGTAGTGAGTTTTGCTGCAATTCTCAGGGTTAGCAGTTCAAAACTACCAACTGCTCCATAGGAGAAAGATGGGACTCTCTACTTGCATAAAAAGTGACAGATTCAAAAACTCATCGAAGCAGGCAGCTCTTCCCTGTCCTGTAGGGTCTCTGTGAGTGGCACTGATCTGATGGCAATGAGTGAGTGAGAGAGAATATATCAAAGACGTACCAGTCATTGACAAATATGGCCTTATTAATAGAAATGAAACTGGTACTGCATGCTAGGATTTTGTAAAACCAATGACTTATTTATTGCAAATACCTTCTCCCCCATGCCACCCCCCAACAACATGACTGGTGATGATACATGTGAACCTCAGCATATAGAATGCTCAACAATCATTAACCACATATGGATGGAACTGGAAATGCTCAGTAACATGGTGAAAACAGACTGTTCATAAACAAGTACCAGTTGAGGATGATGAAAATTGTAACAAGTCCATGAGAGCCAAAGTATGACCCTAAGAATATTCCATCTGAATTTAGAGACATTGAACACTAATGAGGGAAGACCAGATGAGCTGTGGAATGGCAGTAAGGACATTAAGGACATCATACATGAAGTCAGAAAAGGGTAATTAAGGAGACAGAAAAGGAATAAAAGGCATAAAGATGTCCAAAGAGATTCTGAAACTTGCTCCTGGATTTAGGGAAGCTAAAGAAAAAGGAATAAATGATTAATTCTACCTTGCAAATCCAACTAAACCAGAGGACGTAAACTGGAGCTGGAAACATGGAAAATTCAGGACAGATGATCCCTTCAGGACCAGTGGTGAGAGTGGTGATACCGGGAGGTTGGAGGGCAGGTGGGGTAGAAACGGGGAACTAATTTCAGGGATCTACATATGACCTCCTCCTTGGGGTATGGACAAGAGGGAAGTGGGTGAAAGGACACATTGGTCAATATAATAACAACTTGTAAATTATTAGAGGGGTACGGGGGAGGAGGAGTGGGGTGGGAGGGGAAATACGTGAAGCTGATACGAGAGGTCTAAGTAGGGAGATGTTTTGACAATGATGATGGCAACAAATGTGCAGATGTGGTCTACATACAATTCATGTATGTATTGATTGTGATAAAGAGTTGTATGAGCCCCCAATAAAATGATTTTATTTAAAAAAATAGCTGAAAAGAAGCTTTCCAATGATGATTCAAGAAGACAAAGTTAAGGGTTATTAAAAAATGTTTAAAGACACAGAGCTTTCTAACCAAAAGAAAAGAACACACTCAGAATTTTTCAGACTGAAAGAACTAAAGAAAATAAATAAATTTTGCAACACTGAAGTATGAAAAAAGTATTAAACAACCTAGGAAGCATTAAAATATCTTTTCATTCAATAATTTATAAAACATTTTACTTCATTCCAGGGATTTCATGAAGCAAAATATGTATGAAGTTTTGGATGGAAAAATTATCTGTTCTGTAAACCTTCATCCAAGTCACAATAATAAGTTGTGTTTTTAATCAACATGAAAGGTAATATTCAAGAAGAATTACTGAAACTCAAATGAAGGCTCAGCACAATAGTGGGACAAGAAGAAAGTAAAAGGAAATAGAGGAAAGAACTAGAAGGCAAAGGGCATTGATAGAGATCTAAATAAAGGTATGTACATATGGAAATACATTTATATATGATAAATATATTTATATATGATGATGGGGAAATAGATCTATGTGCATATATTTATAGGTTTAGTATTAAGGTAGCAGATGGACATTGGACCTCTACTCAAATATTCCTTCAATGCAAGAACACTTTGTTCTATTAAATTAGCATTCCATAATGCTCAGTTTCCTGATACAATCACTGAAGACAAAGCAGATGCATAAACAAATGTGATGAAGAAAGGTGATGGTGGCCAACTATCAAAAAATATAGCATCTGGCATCTTAAAGGTTTGAGGATAAACAAGTTGCCATCTAGCTCAGAAGCAACAAAGCCCACATGGAAGAAGCACAGCAGCCTGTGTGATCAGGAAGTGTCAAAGGGATCTGGTAGCAGGTATCAAAGAACAAAAAAATCATATATTGTGAATGAGGGGGAGTGGGGACACAAAGCCCATCTGTATGCAATTGGACAACTCCTTACAGAAGGGTCTCTGGAAGGAGGCGAGTCAGTCAGGGTGCCATATAGCACTGATGAAGCATACAACTTTCCTCTAGTTTTTTAATGCTTCACTGTCCCCCTCACCCCCTCAATCCCCCACCACACACACACGCACACTATCATGATGCCAATTCTACCTTACAAATTCGGCTAGACCAGAGCATGTACACTGGTACAGATAAGAACTAGAAACACAGGCAATCCAGGACATATAAACCTCTCAGGACCAAAAATGGAAGTATCCATACCAGAAGGGGAAGGGGAAGGTGGAGAAAGAAAAGGGGAACCGATCACAAGGATCTACATATAACCCCCTCCCTGGGAGATAGACAACAGAAAAATGGGTAAAAGAAGAAGTTGAATAGTGAGAGACTATAAATTATCAAGGTTTTGCAAGGGAGGGGCTGGGAAAGGAGAGGAAAAAATGAGGAGCTGATATCAAGTGCTCAAGTAAAAGGAAAATATTTCGAGAATGATGAGGGCAACAAATGTACAAATGTGCTTGATGCAATGGGTGGATGGCTGGCTGGATGGATGGATGGATGGATGGACGGATGGATCGTGATAAGAGTTGTACAAGCAGGCTGAGCCCCTGTGGTGTAGTGGTTGTGCGCGGAACTGTGGCCCACTGGGATGGAGGTTCAATTCCAGCTCCTCAGGAGCAAAGGCTGGGCCTCCTACTCCCACCACCAGAGGGCAGTGATACCTAAAAAAAAAAACTTAAAAAAAGAGCTGTACAAGCACCCAATAAAATGATTTCTTTAAAGAAAGAAAGTAATATTGTCCAATTAACTGTTTTCCCACAGGGCATTTTGTATGGTCAACTTAATTGGAGACAGAATCTCTGAGAATGGGGTGTGGGTCAGATGGGCAGATTAGTTACAGAACTGGCTGTAAGTTGATAGATGGTAGATAGATACATACATAGATACATACATAGATATATATAGATAGACAGATGATAGATAGATAGATAGATAGATAGATAGATAGATAGATAGATAGAGCCTAATTTTATCTGACAAGCTTATACTCTCAAAAAAATTTCCCATGAGGCAGATGTAAATGACCCTATAATATTTACACTTTCATACTATTAAACATTGTTTTATGTGATAGGTTGTATCACTTATTTTAAAATACTTGATGCTCCTCTTTATGAGTGAATTATTGTTTACTACTCCACTTTGCCATGTGACTGGTTTTGGACAAAGAATGCTGGTAGAAATAACGGCTGCCATTTTGAGCAGAAGCTCAAACAGCTATCATGTGATTTCTCCAATAATTCTTTTCTCTGCCAATATATAAGCAAAGTTCTAGAAAAGGGCTCTTTCTTTTCCTACATCACAAAGGGATGAGCCAGAACTATGTGTGATAATCTCTTTCTTTTGATAGTTTTTATCCACTAATATTTAATGTAGTTACCAATATGGTTTTGTATTCTATCATTTTATTTTATTTCTTCTGATTCCCCTATACGTTTTTCCTTCTTTTATCTTCTGTTTATTATAGAATGCCTGATTTTTGTTATATTCATTCAATGTGTGCTGATGGTTCTGCTTTAACAGATTCAAATTGGAATACCATCTCATCTGTAGAGGTCAGTAGCTCAATTCTTTTTCTTTTTTTAAAAAATAATTTTATTTGGGGTCTATTACAACCCACACCTTAATTGTTTGTTTGTTTGTTTGTTTGTTTTTAATCATTTTATTGGAGGTTCGTAGAGCTTTTAGCACAATCCATACATCCATCCATTGTGTCAAGCACATTTGTACATTTGTTGCCATCATCATTTCCAAAACATCTACTTGAGCCCTTGGGGTTTCTCCTCCCTTTTTATTGGGGGCTCATGCAACTCTTAACACAATTCATATATCCATGCATGTGTCAAGAATATATGTATATTTGTTGCCATCATCATTCTCAATACACTTGTTTTCTATTTGAGCCTTTGGTATCAGCTTCTCGTTTTCCCCTCCTTCCCACTCCCCCATCGCTCATGAACCCTTGATAATTTATAAATTATTGTTATTTTTTCATATCTTACACTGTGCAGCATCCCCATTCACCCACTTTTCTGTTGTCCATCCCCCAAGGAAGAGGTTATATGCAGATCCTTGTGATGTTTTTCCCCCTCTTTACCCCCCCCTCCATCAACTCTCCTGATATCACCACTCAGCACTGGTCCTGAAGGAATTGTCTGTTCTGAATTCCCTGCATTTAAAGTTCCTATCTGTACCAGCATACATCTTCTGGTGCAGCCAGATTTGTAAGACAGAATTGGAATCATGATATTGGTGGTGGGAAGGGAGCATTTAGGAACTAGAGTAAAGTGACCAGATTTTTAAGCAGGACACCATTGACCAGGGGTGAGGTGGGGTCTTGATTAAAAATTTGGTCTATATGAAGCAACAAAAATTTTCATAGAACTCAAAAATAGTATTGTAATACATTTATTTTAATTTTAAAATGCTGCAGGATGTCATTAAATTGTTAAAAAGCAGGACGTCTGGTCACCTAAAACTAGAGGAAAGTTATATGTGTCATCATTGCTATACTGCACCCTGACTAACTCATCTCCCCTGTGCAACTCTTCTGTAAGAGGTGTTCAGTTGCCTACAGATTGAATCCAAAACTGCACTCACCTCGTTTACAATGATTTGATTTTTTTTTTTTGTCTTTTATACCTAATACCTGATCCCTTCAATACCTCGTCATCACTCAGGCTGATTTGCTTCTTCCATATGGGTTTTGTTGCTTCTGAAATAGAGGGCCATTTGTTTATCCTCAATCCTTTAAAACCTCAAACACAATGCTTTTTGATAACCGGACATCATCAGCTTTCTTCACCATATTTACTTATGTGCCTGCTTTGTCCTCAGAAATCCTGTTGGGAAGGTGAGCCTCATGAAATGTCAGTTTAACAGAACAAAGTATTTTTGTAATGAGGGAGTACTTGAGTGAAGACCCAATGTCCATCTGCTACCTTAATACTAAACCTATAAATATATGCATATAGATCTATTTCTCCATGCTCATATATAAATATATTTAATAGTACATGCCTTTATTTAGACATCTATAAATGCCCTTTTTTTCTCTATTTTCTTTTACTTTCCTCTCGTCCCACTATCATGCTCAGTCTTCGTTTGGGTTTCAGCACTTCTCAGTTATATTACCCTTGATGAAGCCTACTAGGCCTTCTACACCCTCTTTATCACTGATTTTGAATCACTTGTTGTTCCTTTGTCCCTGGGTTTGTTAATACCACTTCTTCCTTTCCCCACCTTCTCCCTCTGCCTTGTCCCTCTGGAACCGCCGAACTCATTGTTTCCTCATCTAGATTGTTTATCCAGATAGACCTGCGGAAATAATAACATGCACAAAAACAAGACAGAACAAAACAAAGCAACAAAAGAAAACAACAACCACAAACCAATGACTAAAAGAAATCTGTAAACAGTTCGAAGACTGTTTGTTCACCTTTAGGAGTGTTTTCTGGTTGTGTCTGATGGGGTGCCATGGCCTGGTCCCAAAGTCAATTTTTGGTACTCCCTCAGGACTCCCCTGTCTGTTTTGTTGCACTCCCTTAGTGTTTTGCCTTGGTGTGGTGGGGTCAGATTGGAGCCCTTGGTTAAAGTTCCTCTTTTTTCCCCTTTGTCCTCCTTTCTCTGGCCCTCCTCATGAGGAGTAGAACCTCCTCACAGGGTTCCCTTGATCAGTTATAAATTGTTATAAGCTCAATTCTCAATTAATTTCTCTTCATTTAGTTACAAATTGCTCTAAGTCTGCCCTGCCCGTGCATTATTCAGAAAGCTGTGCAGAGTTTACACACAGAATTAGAATCTTCTCTACTCTTAAACTTTCCTCTCTGGGGACTCCTCAGTTTCTAGCAGCTGCAATTGCAACTTCCCTCTGGTTTAGGCCAGAAGAGCAGCGGATTTTCTATTGGCATATGAGCCATCCTTAGTGTGCCGGCCTGAGAATAGTCATAAAAAGAGGGAACTCTGCTGGTCCCTCTTCCAGGTTTCAACTTCCATACAAACTCTGAATGGTTTTGTCCCCAGAGCTTTCAGACCAGTTTTTTGTTATTCAAAATCCTTAGTTGTTATGTGCTGGACGCACCATCTGTTAGAGATCTACTCTGACATCCCTAAGGTAGAACTTCCCATAGTCAGTTGTGAGACAAACCACATAATGAGATTGACAAGACAATTTGGGGTATTAAGGCCATTGAGATTTGGATGTGTATTAGAAGCTAGTTAGTTATTTACAAGAAATAGAACAAACTCAGGATCCAAAACACACACACACACACACAAATTGGTTTTCTCCTACACCAGCCAAGAGTAAAGTGAAAAGGAAATTAAAAAAGGAATTCCATTTATGTGAATAAAATACTTAGGAATAAACTTAATGAAGCAGATGAATGATCAATATGCTACAAATTATAAAAAACTGCTGAATGAAATTTAAGATCTAAATAAATAGAAAGATGCAAGATTTATGACCTGTGAGACTAGGTATTTGACTAGTAATGGTAAGATGACAAAAGTGATCTGTAGATTTATTGAAATTCCTAACAAAATCCCAACAATTTTTTCTATAGAAATAGGGAAATAATCTTAAAATCGGTATAAAAGTAAAAGAAACTTAAATAGTAAAAAATATGTTGGAAAACATGAGAAAATTTGGATGATTCATGGGTTCTTGTTTTAAAGTTTATTATAAAACTAGAATAATTTTTAAAATAGCATACTGCAAAATGATAGACATTTAGAGCCAATGGAAGGGATTAGAAACACTAGAAATAAACCCTTACATATTCTGGTCAATTTATTTTCCATAAGATATAAAGACTATTCAGTGGGGAAAGAGCAGATTTTATTTTGAAAAATCATATGAGGAGTAATGACTATCCTTTTGCAAATAGAGCTGGACCTTTATCTGACCAAAGAATACAAAAATCATCTCAAAATGGATCAGCACCTAAATATACATAAAAGTTGAAATCACTTTTAGAAGAAGAAGACCAAAAACCAAAGTCCCTGTCACAGAATCAATTCTGACTCACAGTGACCCTGCAGGACAAGGTGCAACTGTCCCTGTGAGTTTCTGAAATGATAAGCTTTCACTGAAGTCCAAAGTCCCATCTTTCTCCCATGGAGTAGCTGGTGATTTCAAACTGCTCACCTTGCAATAAGTCACCCAACAGGTAACCATTATCGTTGCCTTGAAGTTGACTTCTACTCACCACAAACCATAGGACAGAGTAGAACCTCCTCACAGGGTTCCCAAGGCTAAAATCTACCAAAACAGACTGCTGCATTTCCCCTGTGCTGGTCCTTTCAAAGTGCCCACTTTTCAGGTGGCCGTCTAGCACTTAACCATCATGCCCCTGGGACTCCTTCCATCCAGATAACTCAACTTCATATTTGTTTTTTCTTTGCTCATTGTCCTCACACTCCATCAATCACTTACTTATTTGTGCTCAGCAATAGGATACAGGAGAAGAAAACAATATCCCAACTATCTGGGTGCTTCCACTATAAAAGGGAGACAGACAGGTAACAAGTGCACACAATTAGAATGCTATTTCAAGTTATACCATACACTATGAAGAAATATCTAGCAGAGTAAAGAGATAAAAACCATTCTTTTGCTAGTATGCTTTTTATTTCTGAATCTTCATAAATCACAGTAGTTTCTTTGGATTGTAAATAACCTTTGCATAACAGATAATGATTTATCCACTTTTTTTATCAACCCACTTCAGATCCAAACCACTCCACTTGACAGTATTCTCAGTGAGGAAATCAGCAACCACTTTGCTTCTAAACCTATTGAATAGTTTTAACCTTTTATCTTTATTAACTCCTTTGCATTGTCCAGGATTGTGACTTCCATTTTCATAAGAAAGCTCTTCTGCCCTGCTACCGCGCTCAATTTCTTCAGTGCTCTCCCCTCTACCTGGCAGCGAGGAGTCAGAGGGACTTAGTCGTGAGCATCGTAACTCCTCATTTTGCACAATCTCCCTAGGCCAGGCCAAGCTGGCTTCATCACCCACAATGACTCACTATTTTATATGCCAAAACCGAGACTCCATATCACCGAATAGTACTGATGTGACACCTGTGCTTGGATAGCACACTGGCTTCTGAAATACAAAGCACCTCAAAATGGATTTCACCAAATCTATTCCCTCCCCCATGCCACCCCATCTCCTATTTGCAAACTTAGGAAATGATGCCAACATTGAACTCCTCAACTGCCTGGGACAGAAAGATGGGCAGCATACACTCTCTCCTTCACCTTCCACAGCTTAGTTACAAAATATGATCCGGTTGGCCTGCTCGGGATTGCTCAAATGTACACACCTGGCTTCATTCTCACTCAGGCTACAGTGTGACATTCAAAGCCATATGTTTGACACTGCAGCCAGGATAAATGCCAAACTCATTGCCATCAAAGCAAGCTGCCCCAAATGGTTTTCAAGGGCAGGAATCTTGGTAGCAGCACACTGCTTCATCTTACCCCAGTTAGGTAATTGGTGGATTTGAACTATTGAATTTTGGGTTCATCATTTTAACCATTGAGATAGCACGGTTTCTAGCAGCCAGGATAAACTTACCAAACTCTAACCTGATAGGGCGGCCTGGGCTTGAAGATCTTCATAAGTACTCTCAGGAAAAATACATGTCAGACACATATTTTAAATGCTTTTGTCAGTTCTTTAGACAACTCCTTTCTGAAGTTCACGTCTGCCAAACCAAGTCTCGATTTTAATTGAGACTTTTTAAATTCTTCCACTTAAGAGAAGGAGTCTCTGAGTGATGCAAAGACTTAACTCCCTACTCTCTAGAAAAGTGGTGGTTCCAGTCCACCCAGCAGCACAGAAGAAACACCTGGCTATCTAGTTTTGAAATGTCCATCATTGGTCACTCTGTGATGCACACGCACATGTGACTGGGACATACATGGGGCCACCATCGAAATCAGCTTTTCTCAACCACAAGTGGGTTGGTTTTTATTTCCTACTTACAGAACAGCATGGAAGTCCACACAATGGAGCATGAGATCTGGATTTTTGGAAACCTTCAAGAAACCAGATAATGCAGCCTGGAAGTGTGGGAAAGTTACCCCCTGATATGTTCTTTGGAGAAGAGGAAGCAGGAAATAGGGGCAGAACTGATAAATGTCCCCATATCCCTAGTCACATGGGTACAAGAGGAGGCACTTCCTTACAACTTGTCCAGAAAAAGGGTCCCTGGAGGTGCAGTGGTATTGCATTGGGCTGCTAACCGCAAGGTCAGTAGTTCAAAACCACCAGATGCTCTGTAGGACAAAGATGGCGTTTCTTACTCCCAAGAAGAGTTACAGTCTTGGAAACCCAAAGGGGGCAGTTCTACCTTGTCTTACAGGATTGCTATGAGTTAGCATCTACTGAATGACATTGAATTTGGTTTGGGGATTTTCCTCAGAGAAATTCCATATTTGGGGGCTGAGCCCCAGTGGCGTAGTGGTTGTGCACAGGACTGCAGCCCACTGGGACGGAGGTTCAATTCCAGCAGTGGGGCTGGGCCTCCTACTTCCACCACCAGAGAGCAGTGATGCCCCCCCCTCAAAAAAAAAAAAAGAAAATCCATATTTCAAGATCTGCCTATTGAATTACTTCCTGTGTGTCCTTTTAGTTCATCGGAACATGATGGCCAGCATGGTGGCACATTTCAGATTTCTGGAAAGGCACACTTTGCCTTCACTTAATTGTAGCCACTGCCCAGCAATCACTTTTCCCAAATTAAATGACAGCACATTAATTCTGATCTCAAGCTCTACTTTCTTAAAAACCTGGGCTTAGGTAGAGACCAAGTTTCTTTTTTGGGGGGGGGCATCAGTGCTCTCTGTGGTGGGAGTAGGAGGCCCAGCTCCACTGCTGGAATTGAACCTCCGTCCCAGTGGGCCGCAGTCCCGCGCACAACCACTACGCCACTGGAGCTCAGCCCGAGACCAAGTTTCTTAGCCACTGCTTACCTCCTTGAACTGCATCTCGCATACAGTCTAGTGGCATTGTTTTCTACCTATCACATTGCCTATCATTTCATGAACACACCACCTATTTCCTTCTGCAAGGACTTTGCCTTTTCCAAGAGGGAAATGCTTCATCCTAGGTACATAAGTGTCTGGGAACCATACCCCCACTCCACTGTTGCCCCCATGAGGTTTAGATACCCCACTTAGAACTCCCTGGGGTACACCATGCTCTTCCTAAAAAGATGACCATCACTCAGCTCCATCATGGCTTGTTTGTGTGTCTGTCTTTTCAATTAGACAGGAAATTATTCACTATGTTATTCCAGTGTCTGGTACAAAACCTGACACCTAAGAACCAAAAAAGATTTTGTGAATTATTGAATAAATGAATACTTATTTTCAGAATGAGATTAAATTTCACTAAAAAAGGTGGGGGGCAGCAATAAAACTATACTGGCGGGCTGAGCGCCAGTGGCGGAGTGGTTATGCACGGGACTGCAGCCCAATGGGATGGAGGTTCAATTCCAGCAGTGGGGCTGGGCCTTCTACTGCGACCATCAGAGAGCAGTGATGCTCAAAACAAAACAAAAAAAAACTATACTGGCATTCAATTTTTTCCTTAGAAAGATTTAGTATCCTTATTGAAAACAATGAAACATATTCTATACTAGTTTTAGTGCTTTTTATTTCAGAGAGGCCCTTTATAAGAGAAAGCGCTATAATGACTAGGTTTAATGGGTACATATGTAACTCTGGCTCCAGAGTCTACTTGTTGTTGTTATTGTTGTTGTTCTTGTTGTTAAGTCTCAGACCAGGTCTAACTCCTAGTGACCCTATTGTGCAATAGAATGAAACACTCCCCATCCATCACCATCATCATAGTCATTGATCATAGTCATAGTCATAGCCATATTTGAGCCCCAGGGTATGACCCACTGCGTCAATATATCTCACTGAGGAGGCTCCTTTTTTTCCTCTAAAGCTTGACTTAATCAAGTCTGATGTCCTCCAACGACTGATCTATTAGGGTAACACATTTATGATACATGGGATGAAATCACACCATTCTTGCTGTTATTGAGCATTCTGGCCATAATCCTTCCAAGACATATGTGTGCATTTTTCTAACAGCCCATGGTACTTTCAATGTTCTTTCCTTATTCCATGTCCTTTTATCAATCTGGCTTGAATTTATGTCAATATACTGCTGCAACCATTTTAAAATTATATTCAGCAAAATTTTATTTGTGTGGAATTAATATTATTTGATAATTTTCACATTCCACTGGATCACCTTTCTTTCTTTCTTCTTTTAAAAGATCATTTTATTGTGGGCTCTTACAGCTCTTATAACTTTCCATACATCAATTGTATCAAGTACACTTGTACAAAGGTTGCCATCACATTTTCTAAACTTTTACTTTTTATTTGAGCCATTGGTATCAGTTATCCTTCCCTATCTCTCACCCTCTTAACCCCTTGATAAATTATTATTATTTCCGTGTCTTACACCAACCACTGTCTCTCTTCACCTACATTTCTGTTGTTTGTCCACTGGGAGTGGAGAGGGGGACAAGGAAGGACTATGTGTTGATCATTGTGAAGGGTTCCCTCCTCTCCCCTCTTACAGATGTCATCTTGAGTAAAAATATACCTTGCAGAGTCACAGGAAACACCACCAACCCATCTAGTATCTCTATTTCCATTTGTGTTCCTGAGGGGTTGATCTGACCTGATTCCGAGTGCCGTGCGCTCTGATCTGTGCAGTGCACATGCTCCAGTCTAGCCAGAACTGAAAGCCATGATAGCCACTGAAAGCCACTGGGGCCATGATAGTGGGGGTGAGGAAGTCTCAAGAAAGCAGAGGAATATTGTGTGTTGCGTCAGTTCTATACTGGGCCCTACAAGATGTTTTTGCTTTTTATTTTGGGAGGATGGTTAGTTTGCTTTTCCAAACAAGTATTGCTCTTTCATTTTATTAGGCCCCCGTAGAAGTCTCATCCTACTAGATGCTGCAAGACTCTTTCTTGGTAAGCAGACATAACACAGAAGCAGATGCAAAGCAGGGAATATTTGATTTAAATTACAGGAAATGACTGCAGTAGGTCTGAGTGTAATTCACTTAAATTGGGGACCTAGAGTCCCGTGCAGATCTCTCAACAAGGGGGCTCACTACCAGCTGGCTCCAGTGGCCTCTCCTATGACTTGCTGTCTGCACATCTCTGTCCTAAGTACCCAGTTTGGAAAGGCAAAAGCTTGACAGTAGAGAGTTTGGGATTGCCTGAATCGCCAGTGACTGAAGTTCAGATAATGTCCAACCTCACCTTGATAGTTTTCTCAATAAACCAAATAAACATTTCCCTGTCTTAACCCACTCTCAGAATGGGGTTAGACCATCTGAGTTCAAATCCCAGCTCTACCACATTCAAGCACGGTGACTTTGGGCAAGTCACTCAATCTCTCACCTCAGTTACAGAATGTAGACTTTACAAGGGCAGATGATGGGTTTTTTTTTTTTTTTTGGCCATGGTTATCATCTCAGTGTGGTGATCAGAACAGTGTCTGAAACACAGTAGCTGTTCAAAAAGTATTTTCTGTTGGAGTGAATAAGGGTTTGTAAAGTTGAAGCACATAGTAAATGTAAAGGACTTAACACAGTGTCTGGTACAAAGCAATCTCTCAATTAGCTATAAATATAAGCTATGCATATAAATATATACTTCGTGTTCATTTTATTTGCTCCATATGGTAACATAGTTTCTAACCACAGTGCCATGTGTTAGACTTCATTTTCTTGATTAATAGATATATCTCCATATTTTCAAACAGCAATTAAAACATATGGTGAATGTTTCCAATTTCCCAATCAGCTTTAACTCACTCAATTTTCTGTTTAACAGAGCCTAGACTAGTCAACTTTCCCCCAATCCCTAGCATTCTATGGACATTAGGACAATGTGGCCAAGATCAGGCTTTAGGTGTGGATCCTGAGTGTTGCGCTGCTAAGTGCAAGGTCAGAAGTTCAAAACCACTGTCTGCTCCTCAGAAGAAGGATGAGGCTTCATATTTTTGTAGAGCTATTATCTTGGAAATCCAGGAGGGCAATTCTACGCCAACCTCTAGGACAGCTATGAGTTGTAGTTGACTGCATGGCAGTGATTTTCCGTTCGTGTCCTCAGTTATCAATGACTGATCCAATCAGAATAAAGGAAAGATTTGCATTTCAAACTTGAGGGTGTTCTTTCCCCCTACCCTTTCACCATATTAACTGAGAACAAGACCCAGTAATTTCAGTTGCCCTTGCCAGCCTTCTTGAAATCATTAGGCGCCACAGAATTAAGGTTAAACTTTCATAAGGAAGATAGAGCAAGAAATGGAGAGAGGCAGGTATTCCATGGCTATTTGAGTTAGATAAACCACTTGGGAACAGAAATGGGAGTAGGAAAACAAGGAGGGGAGAGGAGAGGTGGGGAGAGGATAGGAGGACAGAGGAGGAACCAATCACAACCATCAACACACACACACCAGAAGAATGAACAACAGAAGTTGTGGGAGAAGGGAGAGAGTGATCAGTGTAAGATATGAAAATGATAAGAATTTATAATTTATCAAGGGGTCATGAGGGTGGGAGAGGGGATTGCAAGGGGAGTTTATTCAAAGGACACAAATAGAAAGTAAATGTTTAGAAAATGGTGAATGGCAACATACGTACAAATAAGCTCAATATAATTGATGTACGGAGTATTATAAGAACCTCCAATAAAATTATCTTAAAAAATAAATAAGTAAAAAATTGCACTATTATGGGGGGGGGGCATTTTCAGGAATAACTTTTAGTTAGGAGAGTGTGACCGGGGGAAAAAAATCTTGTATATTATAATTCACTGACCTCAGACTCAAGTAAAGGTTTAACATTCTACTTTGAGACAGTTATTTTTCACTGAGTGCCACTAAAGAAAATCAAATCTAACTGCTATGTCTGGCAGCCCGGTATTGTAGTGTTAGGCATTGGGATCCTAACTGCAAGGTCTGCAGTTTGAACCCCCTCCTAACCACAAAGTCAGCAGTTTGAAGCCTCACTTTCAAGGAGAAAGAGAGGCTGTCTACTCCCATTAAGAGTGACAGTCTTGAAAACACAAAGGGGCGGTGCTGCTCTGTTTTACGGAGCTTGAGTCGGCAGGGAGTTAGTTGATTGTTGAAAGTCAATGCTAAGCTACTGACTGCTATGAATTTGACTGAGATCAAGTGTCTGAGCAGTAGAAACTGGTTGTTTTATCATGATTAGTACCATGGGGTCATTCTCAAACCAATCGTGCACTTCAATTAGGCACTCTCTCTGTGTCAGGTGCTAAATTAATAAAAATTTCATAGTTTGTTCCTTAGAGAAAATCTCTGGCTGGTGAAAATATTAACACAGTTGGCTCCCTACCAAAAAAGGTTGGCGGTTCAGCTTTTCCCACAGGTGCCTCAAAAAAAAAAAAAAAAAAAGACTTCCCTGGAAGCCCTGTGTAACAGAGTTCTACTCTGACACAGGCAAACACCAGGAGTTGTCACTGGTTTGATGGCAACTGATTTTACTAATCTTTGTTCCTCAGAAGTAGACTCTGAGAGAAAAGCTCTTTTGGGGGAAAAAATGCAAAGACACAGCTTATTCTCACAAGAGAAACTAGCCAGGGAGTTGGGGGAACAGGGCAGGAAAGTGGCAGAAGCCAAGTGAGCAGCAGCTGCAGGCGGGAAGCTGGCAAGCATAGAATACATCTCCGAGTCTGCCTGGACTCAAGATAAGAGAGCTGGGATTTCAGGTGAACGGCTTCAAGCTACTGCCAGGGAAACCCAGGACATTTTATCTTGATGATATAAAAGCGCTACAATTAATGAATAAACTATATCCCACAACAAGAAGGGTGTGAAAAAATAATTTTCTATTGATCCTATAGCTTAAATTCCTTCAGGAGAAACCTTGAAAACAAAATCAGCAATTATAACATATAAACCAGATTATGAACAACATACTGTAAAACCCAACCCAACCCTCTGGGTCTGACTCCCGTCGGGACCTTGTGTTGCAGAACAGAAAGGAGCCCCATTGCTCTGCTGGGAGCTGAGCTCAGTCTGCTGCGTGACCCACAGACTGCATGGTATACGGCGCTAAGTCATTTCTCACCAGTGTCTTCATTTCCACATGGACAGTGGAGGAAAGACTTAGGCAAGATAATGCAGGAGAAGTTTTTGCTGTTGTTGTTTGTTCTCCAGCCCCCTAAAATTATAATTGCTCCTGATTCCAAAATTTACTGCAGGGATCTGCACCTGAAAGAATGATTCAGAAAGGTGATATACCTGCAAACTGGCAAGAACAATGTCTGTAGCAAGACGCATGCTATGCTTCCCCTTCCAGGGGCCCACTGAAGAACATTAAGACTTAAAGGTAGAAAAGCTCTAATAGGTAGATCTGTTCGACCATGGAGCTGACTTGAAGTGGGCTTTTACATTTCTATCTTCTGTATGCATTCAGGACCAATGTTTTACAACCCACAGAGCCATAGTCAAAGAGAATATGCCAAGAAAAGGTCAGCAAATGCCGAGGTGAGTCCCTTTGCATGGGGGGGAGGGGGAGGGGGAGAGAAGAAGCCCTAGAAACAGGGTTGTTTCCAAGGCTTCTAATAAAAGAATAGAAAGAAATGTTAAAAAGAAAAGTAGTCTGCAGTGGCAAAATGGTCTATAAATATTCCATAATTTTAGCCCCATAAAGCCTTGTTGTTCAGTGGTTATCTTTATTATGAGTAATTATGGGTTGCTTTTTGTTTGTTTCTGGCTCTTTCTGCTGATCTTTGGACCGTATTCTGAAATAGTACCCATTAATTTCTTCTTTTTTTTTTCAATTTACTTCATTCTGGGGCATAGAGAGTATGTAGTAATCAAATAAGAAGTTAGATGTGTAGCTATCCAATTTAAACATGTGAGGTACAATTTTAGCATCGCAGAGTATGGTACATAAAGATGAAACAGTCAAGATAAAAATCATAGGCAGTGCTTTGATCCTGCCACAGAAGAGTGGCTCTTTAAGTCACCATCTCTTTGCCTCAGAGGCTGAGGGTTTTCTCCTGCGAGCAGGTGTGTCTTCGGCGGCCCCGCACTCATCAGATGAGCAGGGGCAGCGCTCTCTCTCCTTTGCCTGCCCAGTCCAGCCCTCTGGGGTCTCATTAACAGATCCACCCCTCGTGGTGTGGCTTCAATTGCATCCCCCCAAAATATGTGTTGGAATCACAGTCTCTATGCCTGTGGATGTGACATAATCGAATGAAATGTAATAATTCTCTGTAATACAATCTAATGTGATGCAATCACCAGCCCATCAGTTGAAATGGATCATAAACTTAAACCTAACTCCTGAGTTAGAACAAAGAACAGATTAGACAGAGAGGCACGAAGCCACAGGAGGAAGACTTTATCTGATGACAATGACAATGAAGGCAGGGAAGCCAGCCCAGAAACCCCAAGCGTTGCTGGTCACTAGGAGTTGAAACAGGAGCCCTGCTGGACGTGGTGAGGAACTGAAAGCTCGGTAGTTCAAACCCACCATGCAGAGGGTGAACGTACAAAGAATCACCTCCTCCTAAACTCCAGTCTGACCTCAAACGGAGAAAGTAACTTCTGTACTTCGAATCCAGACCCCGGTGGCATTTTTGTTACAGCAGCAATAGAAAACTAAGACACTCCATTTCCTGAAGTTTGACGAGTCTGGAGGGAGTTAACTCCCTATGTAGTCCCCCTCACACATTCCCACTTCCCAGTGGTGGTATTAGGGGCCATTAACTTTGTTCCAACTCAGGTGTACCTTACGTGCATCAGGCAGGCCCAATGCTTTTCTCACAATCACTGCTATCGTTGAGCCCATCACTGCAACCACTGTCCATATAATTGTGAGTCTTCCTCTTTTTCTCTGATACTCTACTTTACCTAGCATGATATCCTTCTCCAGGGACTGGTCCTTCCTGATGATAAGTCTGAAGTCTTCTCATTCTCACTTCTAAGGAGCATTTTGGTATACTCTTTCCAAGAAAAACATTTATTTTTCTGACATTCCATGATATAAATTCAATAGTCCTCATCAACACCAGAATTCACGTACCTCATTTCCTTAGTTTTCCTGATTCATTGTTCAGCTTTCGTATGTATATGAAACTATTGAAAATATCATGACTTAGGTCAGGCACACCTTAGTCTTCAAAGTGACACTGATAAAGGGTGAGCAGGCACACCAATCTACTATTATTATATGATGGAAATACAATGCAAGCATGAAAATTATATTCTTTCTTTAGATGTAACTTAGTTAATTATGCTCCATAACTGGGACTCTGAACAACCGCCTCACTAAGGACCAGGACTTGCATACCCAGCATGTCTCCTTGAGATTTGGGGTGCCTAAGTAATGGAATTCTGAAACGCAAGATCTTTGTTTAAGCAAAGCTTTGTTTCCTAGCTTGGACCTGTCATTTCAAGATGCATGCCTATCTGAAAGAACTGTTTCACTCAGCCTGTGAGAACAAAGGGACAGGCAGACTGACATTTGGAGGAAGGATCCTCTCCCTCCTTTCGCACGCATGTGAAAATAAAACTTAGAATCTTTCTAATCCACCTGGTTTCTGTCATCTGGCAACAGTGACTGGGCAACTCTGACCCTCTTGGTACCCACCCTACTGCAATATATTTGCCTTTCAACACATTAAAGAGGTATATTGCCATAGAGTTTCCCAATGAAATACATCATAGCATATCTTGACTACTGTTTCTATGGGCACTGATTGTGGATACAAGTAATATGAAATCCTTGAGAACATCGCTCTTTTCTCAGTTTTTGCTGTTTATTGGTCCAGTTGTGGCAGTGTTTGTTTGTTTGTTTTTGAGGTTTATCTTACTGTGATCCTCAACTCATAATCCTGCTCCAGCAGCATAATCCATTCTTGTTGCCTGGGTGGTTGGTTCTAACCCAAAATGTTCCACTAAAACTCAATCTTGGGATTTCTGCTGGGATCATGGGTTGCAGAAGGAGACTCCCTCCCCTCCTAGTTATGTGAAGCAAAGGAGGGCCAAGGCTCTCCTTTCTGGAATGGCCAAGGCCACTTTACGGAAAGGGTCTGAATGGACAGGGGCCAACCCAACACAATATGTGTCTTACGTTCTGTAGAGGAATGCATAATAGTCCTCAAAAACATTTCCCAAGGTTCATTTCAGATCAGAGAGCTAACTAGCTAACTAAAGATAAGAGAACTAACTAACTTTTTTGAGAAACAGTAAGGGATCAAGAGGTTTTGTGAAACTGAGAAATCGATCATGACAGATGTATCAGAAAGCAATAATTTATAGCTAAATAACCCAGAAAGCTGTTCCAAGATGATAATGACAAGAACGGTTGCTGAGAAAATGTCTGTGGATGTTGCTGACTTATGTCGAAAGTCTGTGATGAAAAGAGATGAACTTCTGACTCGGGTGTAGCTACCAGCCTCCTGTATAACTCTCTCCTCTCGCCCAGCGTTAGAGCACTTAAGTTTTACCAAGTATTATCCCAGCATTGGCTGCAGCAAACCCCACAATGAAGACACGGAGGAGCTGAAATACTGTCCTTGCTTGTGCGTAAGTGATTAAATTATTTTCTGTTTCCTCATTTGGTGTAGCTGAATTAGCCTTGCCTTATACTGGGGCACCAACTCACATTACAGGAACAAAAACCTGACTGAAGCGGGGCCTGATTGGCTCATTGGTCCTTCTGTCTGTCTGTCTGAACCCACATCTCAGCCCGCTGTCTTCAAGTCCGTTCCAACTCCTGGTGACCAGGGGAGGTCTGAGACTGTGAACGCTAGAGGAGCAGGCAGCCTTGTGGCTAGCAGCCCAGGGCCTAACTCTCTGCAACAACACCTCCTTTTTTGCTCAGCCAGTTTGAGTTGGATTTTGTTCCTTGCAATCCTGAGGGCTTTAGAAGGTTCTTTGGAACCTCCAGAAAAACAAGAGATTGGAGATGCTTGAGGAATGGACTGGAAGAAGAAGCCACAGTTGTTCAGGGTTTTGAATACAGCAGGTAAAACTAACAAAACAATAATGAAAAAAAGAAATAGATAATAGGGAAAAATCAGAAAAAGTGAAGGGAAAATTAATTTGGGGAGGGGCTGGTAATGTTGGAATGATGTGGTGGTTTGGGCTGCACAGGTATTTATTCTATTCTGATTCTTATTTGCACACATGCTTTACACACTAATGTGTAGTGATATATTTTTGTTCTGAGTTTAAGAAACTTGCACAAAACCACAAAGCATCTAATGGAATCAGAGTAATACCTCTATCACAGACTGTTTAACATGGATTTAATGGGGCAAAACATGTTAGGCAATGGTTCTCGACCTTCCTCATGCGCCCACCCTTTGATACAGTTTCTCATGTTATGGTACCACCCCGCCCAACCATAAAATTATTTTGATTGCTACACAATAACTGTAATTTTGCTACTGTTGTGAATTGAGAGAGACCCCTGTGAAAGGGTTGTTCAACCCCTAAAGGGGTCAGGACCCACAGGTTGAGACCGGTATAAGGGTTTAGCATGTAAGGCTTTAGCATCATGCTTGACACTTGGCAAGGGCCCAAAAGATGGTAAATGCTATAATAATTATTTCAAAAGTTGAGAGGATTATGTATAAGATAATGTATATGCACTTATTTGTCTTCAGCGGTCATATCAGAAAGGTAGGCACATAAAGATATGATTTTTGTTTTTGATGCCTGGTACCTGATTTTTTCAACACCTCATGGTCGCACAGACTGGTGTGCTTCTTTTATGGAGGGCTTTGTTGCTCCTGAGCTAGATGACTGCTTGCTTACCCTCAAGTCTTTAAGACCTCAGACACTATATCTTTTGATACCATCAGCTTTCTTCACCACTCTTGCTCATGCCCCCACATGTCCTCAGTGATCATCTCAGGAAGGTGCACACACAGGAATATGTTTTTTTTCTGTTGGATTCCTGACCTAATCCTTTGAACACCCCACGGCCACACTGGCTGGTGTGCTTCTTCTGTGTAGGGAAAAGCGGATGTTTGGAGAATGATAATGGCAGCAGGCATGTGAAGGTGCTTGGCACAGTATATGTATTTATGTATTGTGAAAAGCGATGTACAAGCCCCCAAGAAAATGATTTTTAAAAGAATTATTTGTAAATTCTCAATTAACACTACAATAGATGTTATTGTAGCCTTTCTATTTCCTTGGTCATGAAATTGACATACAACAAAGATAAAAGAGAGAACGGATATGAAAAGGTACCACCTTTTTGTCATTTTGTGTTTATTTTGATGTTTGTAATTATTATGTTTCTCATAACTTGTCAGAAAGGTTATGTATGTATTCCACGGTGATATATATCCCCCAAAGTGAGTCATCCTTAGTGTTTGTTGGTAGGCTGAGCTTTTTCTTCCAATCTCCAGGCTTTCACAGTATACTGGCAAGGAAATGGGAGTACCTTTTGTGTTCTCTTGTAGTCTCGTATGTCAGGAATCACCATAGCAGTATCTCTTTATTTAGTCTCCCCCAACTGGTATGTAAGTTTCCCCTGAATAGGAGTGGTAGTTTTCATTTACCACTGTTGTATCCAGAACCCCTAGTGGTAGTGGTTACACATTGGACTGCAAGGTCAGCAGTTCAAAACCATCAGCCACTCTGAGGGAGAAAGACGGGGCTTTTTACTCCCATTGAGAGTTCTAGTCTCAGAAATGCACAGGGGCAGGTCTACATGCCCTATAGTTTTGCTATGGGTCAGCATCGACTCAATGGCAGTGAGGTGGGAAAAGTTCATTATTGGCCTTAATTTTCACAGCTGTGGAGTTTCTGTCAGTTTTAGGGAAGATTGTGAGCCCCACAAATCAAGGCTGAATTCTGGGACCCTCAGCGCTCAGTCAGGGAAGAGTTCTGTGCAAAACTCTCCAGCAAACCCATCCTGTCCCCATCTTCAGCTATGATAGGCATCTATTAAATAGGCGCCACACAGGAAAGTGAAGGCAAGAATGTTGTAATAAGATCATAAAAGCACCATTACTATGGATCATTGGCTAGGACTTGAAAATGTTTTCATTATAGTGAATTGCATCTATCAGCCTGAAAACATTTGGGAAGAAAACAAATAAGAATTTGCATTGTGCCACCTTGGATTTTCAGAGTGAAAGCTGAAATCTTCCAAAGGATTTCAGCTACTACCCCACCCCTACCCCAACCTATGCCGACCTGCTTGCTAATTCTTGCGTGTTTCTATTTTTCACCACTTCTGTAATAGAAATAATGCAAGTGAGTACCTTTAAAGAACAAAAATCCATTTTCCTTGAGGAGGGCAACATGTGTACAAATATGCTTGATACAAATGATGTATAGAATATTATAAGAGCTGTAAGAGCCTGTAATAAAATCATTTTCTGCAAAATCTATTTTCTTACAGTCTGGAGGCTTAAAATCCAAATAAGTCCCCTGTCATATGGCTCTTCCTTGTCAGCAGCCCCAGGCATTACTGGGTTCATTGGTAATGCCCCTCACGGTATCTCTCTCCCACTGTGTGTGCACATCTCTGTGTCTATTTTACTCTTTGGATATTTCAGAACTGGCTAGATTTGGAATGCATTCTACTAAGGCAGGAGCTTATTAAATGAAAGTGACGAGGACTTGAAACGCTTGTTGATGAAGATCAAGGATTGAATTCTTCAGTGTGGATTACCACTCAATGTAAAGAAGACCAAGGTACTCACAACTGGATCCATAGGTAACACCATGATTGCTGAGAAAAGATTTAAGTTGTCAAGACTTTAGTCTTGCTTGACTGCACAATCCATTCTGATTGAAGTAGCAGTGAAGAGATCGACAGATGAGTTGCATTAGGTAAACCTGCTGCACAAGACTTCGTTAGAGTATTGAAAAGCAAGAATGCTATTTTGAGGGCTAAGGTGCACCTGACCCAAGCCATGGTCTTCTCAATTGGCCCATATGCATGTGAAATTTGTACAATGAATCCTGATTCAATGTACAAGAATGAAGAAAAATCTTTACTTTTGAATTGTGTTGGCAAAGAACATTGAAATTCTCATAGACTACCAAAAGAAGCAACATGCCTGTCTTCGAAGAAGTAGGTTCAGAGTGCTCCTTAGAGGCCAGGATGCCAAGTCTTCATCTTACATACTTTGGACATGTTTTCAGGAAAGACCAATCCCTGAAGAAGGACAACATGCTTGGTAATGTGGAGGGGCAAGGAAAGAAAGTAAGACCTCCATGAGATGGATGGGCACAGTGGCTGCCACGGCAGACTCTGAACGATTGTGAGGATGGCGCATGGCCGAACAGGGTCTTATTCTGTTGTGCCTATGGTTGCGGTGGGTCAGAACTGACTTGATGGCACTTAACTGTGATTAACAAAGAAGAATCTACCTCCAGTCAAGATTGCATCCACAAGTTAGGAATTAGAATTCTAACATGTGTTTTGAGGGAATAAAATATATTCCATAAAAATAGGCCAAAGATTGATCATTCTTGGATTACTCACTCAAAAAACAAAATTCACTGCCATCTAGTTGAGCATAGTTTCCCTAGAGAACAGGCTAGAACTACCTCTGTGGGTTTCTGAGACTGTAACTCTCTATGGGAATAGAAAGCCTCCTCTTTCTCCCACCAGTGGCGGGTAGTTTCAAAGTGGTGACCTTATAGTTAGCAGCCCAAAGTGCAACCACCATGCCACCAGGGAGAATCAAAAAGTTTGTGGAAAATCCCATTATCAATTCATTTCCTACATTTGGTAAACTCTGACTCTGTTAGATGACCTACAAGCATGTGATATCAATGGTTAGAGACCAGGATACTTTACATTCACACGAGGGCCGTCTCTTATTGTAGAAAACCCAACCTCCTGACAGTGATTCAATTCCAGCTCACCGCCAGATTCAAACCCCTCCACAGGATTTCTAGGACTGTAAGGCTTTACTGAAGAAAACAGCCTCAACTTTTCCCTGTGGAGTAGCTGGTGGATTTGAACTGCTGGTCTTTAAGGTGGCAATTCAGTGATTAACCCACAGTGCCACCGGGAACAGATGAATCTGTGATTTATTGATTCAAAATGAAGAACAGGAATCTCCTTCAAGAAGTTCCTTGGTTTTGAAAATGTGTATCTGTTTTGCATATTCATACAGATACTTCTAGAAAGTGTATTTACAGTTGAAAAACACTTGAACTAGGAGTCAAGAGACATGTGGCCTAATCCTAGGCTCTGCACCTAATTCCTCTACCAGTCTTTTGAACCCTCATAAGAATCGTGTCTTCATAGTCCCATGGATGATTGGGAAGCTCCACCACGATTGCCTATGTGTTCAAAACTTACTCTAAGCTAGTGGGCTTATTTGCTTTTCCTCCTTTCTGAAGACTGAATGCCGTCAAGACCATTGTTGCTGCTAGATGCCACTGAGTCTGTCGCAACCCGTAGTGGCCCAATGCACAGCAACTAGCAAAATCGTCTAGTCCTCACAGCCGTGCGATGTCTGAGCCCACAGGTGCAGCCACTGCCGCACCCTTTCCCACGGAGGCTTTCTTTCTTGCTATCCTTCCACTTTACCAAGAAGGCTGTCTTTCTCCAGGGGCCGGTCTCCCCTGACAACACATCCACAGTAAAGAAATTATATTTACCTAGCATTTTATCTTTGACATATGCAAAAAGGTCTCTATAATCAAATATTTTGGAAATGATGCAACGTTTTAAATTAAGGTCAGTTTTGGGGGGTGTTTTTTGGAGGGCTGCTCAGGGTCTTTAATATTTTCATACAAATTGTAATACCTTAAGAAAACTGTAAAATTATTTTTCTGTGAACCTTTTCATTTGTTTTCTAAGAAGAAACCTACACCAGCAGATGCTGAGTTGCCTCCACTTCCAGTGCCAGATTCACTCCGACATCTTTCTGCCTAAGATGGCAACGCAGAAAGCTTTGACAAGCTACTGTTCCATAGGGGAGCAGAGGTGATAAGTGCGCCATAAGAAAGCTGTGAAGTACAATTGGAGAGCAGAAATGTTGACTTCCCTTTTTCTTCCCAAGAAAATAAGAGACCGTCTAAACCTATACTTCATCAGATCTTTCTGAGGGGAAAAAAAGTCTTTAAAACAAAAAGCAGACATGTCCAATTGTACCTATTCTTCCATTTTTTTAAGGTGGGACATGTTAGCCTTGATCTATGGGTCCTATTAAGAGTGGGGGCTAGTGATTTAAAATGAGATTGAAGGAAGTGCACACCATCTTCAATGGTTATTTGTCTCTAGTTATTGGATAGCTAGAATTTTATGGTAATACATATTTGAGGAAAATGTATGAATATGAGAAGCTGCTGGCATCATACCAACCTGGGCTGATACTCAGCTTTCACCACTCAGAACTTATTTTGATTTTGTGTGACATAGCTGTGACACCTTAATCTGGTGTCAGTTAGAGGATGAAGAGTGTAAGGGATGGAGATTATCCTTCTGGTGATAGCCAATGAGACCTCTGTGTGGGCATGACTTTCTCCTGAGAATTCTGGGAAATTCAGTGGTATTTCCCTTTTGGAGGTAAGAAACTCACTACTTGGTCCCTTGGAAATGCTCTACTGATAAGACACAAGGCTGACTCTCTGTGAGACATCCCAGAGGAGAAGCCACATGAACTTACCCTGATGGAATCAGACCTCTGAAGCCAGAAAAGTCACGTAGAGACTCCTGCCAGTGCTGAGATGCTTGAGAAGCCACAGAGAGGTCCCTGTCAGTGCTGAGATGCTTACAACACCACTGGATCCAAAGACTTTCCACCCAGTGGCCTGAGACTGTCCTGCACTTGACATCATTGCATGTTTCATGAGTCTGAAGAAGATTTTATAGATTGGTATCAGACATATGAGCTAATATGGGACTTATGACCTTGGACTGGACTGGGTTGGGATGTTTTCTCAATGTACAGCTGCTCTTATATATAAAACTTTTTCTTATACACAAAGAGTTTCTATGGATTTGTTTCTCTAGTCTACCCAGGCTAACACAAGGGTTAACCTACTGAACCTCACTTTCTTCATCTGTAAAGTGGGAATTTTGGTAGCAGCTACTTCATAGGGTAATGGAGGAATTTTATAGAAAAAATGATTGAGCTTTCTGTCAAAGCACAGAGAGAATCAGATTTAACTTTTGTAAATATAGACTCTGCTCATTGATCTGTGCCTAGAAAACCTATACCCATGGGTCTGTATAAATTTTCTATGTTCTTCCTTGGTAGAAAAAGAAATAAGATTCTAATTTATGGGAAATAGATTGCTAAATAAAATGTATTAATTTGGAATGAATGATAAATTTTTATGTAAAAATAATAATGAAATAATGGCCTAAGCCTAGTTTTTAGCTGAAGAAAGTTATTTACTGTACGTAAGTGTGCTGCTCTCTCTCTCTCTCTCTCTTCTTACCTCCTTTGTTTCTTTCTTTTCATAAAGTTAACAAATATGCTACAGATTTGCATAACAATCTCTTACCCATGCACTTGATATATAAGCTTTAGCTGTCAGGCCCACCTTCAATGCTAAAAATAAATATTAAGTACATTCAACAGTACAATGGATAAAACCCAAATCTTTGATAAGCAAATCTTCATCCTGACTCCTTATATAATTTCAAAAACAGCTCATACCGATTGTTTGAAGAAAACTCCTTTTTCTGAATTAATATTTCAACTATTTTTAAACAGGTAAACTTTATTATACATTATCACTTGAATAGTTCAAATAATGTTTAGTGCCTCTACAAACAATTGGCTTTTCAATTGCAGCAGGGTGATTTATTTTTAAAAATAGAGATAAATCACCAGCATTGAAATAGATTAAAAGAAGTCTTATTTAGAATTATAAAGGCAATTCAATTTTCATACATTACATGTAAAGCATGGCTATTATTTTTAAATGGTATTTCAGACTGATATTTCAGGTTTGTTAATGAGAAAAGCTGCCATGTGCTATCATAGCGACAGAAGAGTGAAAACCAAGTAGAGCATCCCTTTTAGTTCTTTTTCAACCCATCTGAATTAAAACACATTTACACAAAGATAATGGGACTTCATTATGAATTATTATATTCACATATTATGCTATAATAATTAGGAGTACTAAGATGAAGATAAATTCTCTGAATAAGCCAGAATCACCTTTAAAACTAGAGTTTTGTGTAAAAGAGCAGTAAAGTGATATTTTTGTAGAGTTGAGGCATTATTTCAGTCTTCCAGTTCAAAATGTCACTCCAAGCATGAATATTTGCTGTTGGTCTTCAAAATCAACCAAGAAGTATTTATTGAGCACTTACTATGTGATAGACAATAGAAAGGGCAAATCCCCAAACCTGGGAAGCAAATGGAGTCACTAAAGTGGAGACAGAAGGCGCCCTGGAGGGGCAATTAGCCACGTGTGGGGCACCACAAGGTCCGCAGAACCCGAGGAGGAAGCTCTATGCTCCCCTATAGGATCACTATCTGACTAAGAAGGTATAAAAAGTGATAACAAATTTCACCCAATTAAAAAAAATACCCAGTATCTCTTTATTGTCTAAAGCAGGAGTCAGCCAAATTTCTCTATGAAAGTATAGATAGTAAATATTTTCAGATTTGTAGGCCATGCTGTTTTTGTCAAAAATATTCAACTCTGGCTGAGCCCCGGTGGCATAGTGGTTGTGCGCGGGACTGCAGCCCACTGAGATGGAGGTTCAATTCCAGCTCCCAGGAGCAAAGGCTGGGGTCTCCTACTCCCACCACCTGAGGGCAGTGATGCCTAAAAAAAAAAAATTCAACTCTGCCATCCTGTGTGAAAGCAGCCATAGCCAATAGATAAGCCAATGAGTATGGTAGGGGGCCAAGAAAATTTTAGCTACTAGAGGCCATAGTTTGCCAAACTATGGTCTAAATTTTTGCCATTGTGGCCAGCTTTAG
Organism: Nesogale talazaci; assembly: GCA_004026705.1. Lineage (NCBI taxonomy): Eukaryota > Metazoa > Chordata > Mammalia > Afrosoricida > Tenrecidae > Nesogale > Nesogale talazaci. Next base: position 91,131 of record PVJH01002932.1, read on the forward strand.
GAGCCCTGGTGGCATAACAGTCAAACACTCAGCAACTAAGTGAAAAGGTGGCAGTTCAGACCCATCCAATGGACAAAAGACCTGGGAATCTGTTTCTGTAAAGATGACAGCCTTGGAGACCTTACGGGGCAGTTGTACTCTATCTCATAGGGTCACTGTGAGGCCAAAATTGATAGATGGGTGACTAAGTAGAAGAAAGAAAGATTAGACAGATGATAGATAGATAAATATATAGATAGATAGATAGATAGATAGATAGATAGATAGATAGATAGATAGATAGACAGACAGACAGACAGACAGACAGATACAAATGTGTGTGTGTTTGAGGGGAGGGGAGGGAGTTAGGTGCTATTTCCAACCCCTAGTGAGCCTCTGTATAACAGAATGAAACGCTACCGTCTTGCACCATCCTCACAATGGTTCTGTTTGAACTCTTTGTTGCAGCCACTGTGTCACTACAACCTGCAAGTGTTGTCCTCTCTTGTGCCACCTCTCAACTTGAAGTATGATATCCTTCTCTAGGGACTGCCTTCTCCTGACAACAGTTCAAAGTATGTGAGATGCAGTCTCAGCACCCTCACTTCCAAAGAGCACTAAGGCTGTGCTTCTTCAAAGACAGATTTGTTTATTCTTTTCACAGTCCATGGGACTTTCTGTATTCTTCACCAACTCCATAATCCAAATGCATTGATTTTTGCTCATTCTTCCTTATTCATTGTCCAACCTTCACATACATATGAGACCAATTGAAAATGTCATGGTGCAGGGCAGGGACTCTTTAGTCCTCAAAGTAAACGCCCGGATTTCCCACATTTTAATGCAGTCTTGTGCATGAGATTTACCCAAGGCCATGCGTCATTTGTTCTTGTGACTGCTGCTTCCACATGTATTCACTGTGTATGCAAGCAAGATGAAATCCTGGAAAGCTTCGATCTTTTCTTCGTTCATCATGATGTTACCTATAGGTCCAGTTGTGCATATTTTGGTTTTCTTCACATTGAGCTATAATCTTTGTGGAAGGCTGCAATCCATAATCCTCATTAGCAAACACTTTGAGTTCAAGATTGCATCCTCTGCATAATAAAGATTGTTAATAAACTTTCCTCCAAACGTGATACCACATTCTTCTTGACATAATCGAGCTTCTCTAATCGAGGCTGTATAATCAATTCGTACTGACCATATGTATAGCAGAATGAAGTATTACCTAATTCTGTATCTTCCTTATGATTAGCAGCCTGTTTAAGTCCATTGTTGCAGCCATCTAGCTAACTGAGACTCCCTTTCACCCACACTGGGCCTCTGCTACGTCAAACAGATGCCCTGATTCTTCCTGATGATGTAGCTAAAATCACTTAGCCAGATAGTGTTCTGTTGCAAACCATAAGTTTTTCAATGGACAGTTTTGGGAGCCAATTACCAGGCCTTTTTTCCTACTTAGTCTTAGTGCGGAAGCTCAACTGGGACCTGCCGACGGTGGGTGACTGGTATGTGTAGTGCTGGTGGCACAGCTTTCAGCATCATAGCAACACTCAAGCCTACATCGTTCGGACAAACAACTGATAGAAAGAAGGACAGGTTGTGGAAACAATAGCCAATTCTTAGAGCATGCTAGAAAGTATTAAGTACTTTGGGGAAAAGTGGAATGTAAAGAGGAGTCGATTTATGGGCATTTGGAGGGCAGGGGCAGTTGTGAATTTAATTGAGGTAATCAGAATAAAAGCTTCATTGAGAAGGTGCAATGTGAATAAAGATGCACAGGAAATGAGTCAGTGAGATGGCTGTCTTTTTGGTGGAAAAAGCAGTTGTGACAAAGAGAAAATCCAAAGTTTGCAAAAGTGGAAGCATGCCTGTGTGTTCTGGAAAAGAACATAATTTTGGGATCACAAAACAGTTGTCATAACCTTCTTAGCTTGCCTTTCTGCCGTGAATTTAACTGGTCCAGCAGACCCCTGAGAGCCACAGTTTTTATTGGACCTAGCTCTTGAGATTATATTGACAAATACAAGACTTGCCCCTAGTTATGGTTCATTCATAAAAGTCATCTTCTTTCACTTCAATCTTGCTTAAAGATGGAAAGATCAGCTCTTTATGAAACTCTTGTTTTGTGAAACTCTTTCTGAAACCAAAATGTTTACTTAAAATTAAAAATTTCAAATCATTTAAGATCCCAGCTTCTGTAGATATGCTATCAATGGTAATTTTATGGATTTTTACCAGTTCCTGGACTTCAGCCATAGTTTATTCATTTGATATGATTGACCGTCTTTCCTCTTTTAGCTTATCTTTGAGGTCTCCTCAACCATCCTTAAAATGATTGGTCCATCTATAAACTGTGATTTCATGTGGGGCAGCATTCTTGTAAACTCTTTGCAAACCTTCGATTATTTGGGAAGATGTTCACTTGACAGTTGTTAAAATTTTTATATTAGCCCTAACCACAACATCGATTTTTCCATAGCACAAAAAGAATCCTTTGTTTGAAAACAACACAGAGAACTTACAGAGAGAACTTATCTGCAGGCATCCATTCATATTGAAATATTTTTAATAAATTCATATTGAAATAAATTTTAATAAATCCATGCCCTTATGAACTGGAACCCAAGTAGCAATATGTTTAACTTATGCTTGCATATGTGTATATATATATACACACAATGGGATAAACCATAAATAGGAATGAAGTCCTCATGCATACCACAATTTGAATCAATTTTCAAAGCCTTATGCTGAGTCAAATAAGTCAATCACAAAATGTATAGTATATATTGGCAATGTGCAGTCTACATAATACATAAGTACACAGAGACCAAAATTTAATAGTGGGAAGAGAAGTGGGGGAATGGCTGCTTAGGAAATATAGAGCTTTTGTTTGTGGTAATAGAAAATGCAACAAAGGACATTGGTGATGGTTTCCCAGTGTGGCTGATGAAACTGATCTCATGAAAGGATATTAATGGAATATGAAAATATGTCAATGAATGAACTGACACATGTGTACTATCTATATTTTTATAGTTTTTTAGAGTTGAGGCAGAAGAGTTGATGATAGGTTGTAAACAAGAAGGGTGAAAAGTAGGAGGCCAGTGAGGATGAGGTAGTAACCCAGGCTGGAAAGGATGGTGGTTGAGAACAAGGGCAGCTGTGATTCTAGCTATGTTTTGAAGCAAAGGCTACATCGTTTCAGATGATTTGGACATGTAGGGTGGGAAAAAGAGAGGGCCAAGGACGATCCCAGAGTCATTTTCAGTTATATATTCACTGGGCAGAGCAATAGTCTGTGTCACTTGTCAGTAAATTACCCATCCCCTTCACTTTGGGCTGATGCATTTCATTGATTCTCATCAATTGTTTCTAAGAGCCCTGGGGGGATAATGAGTTACATGTTGAGCTGCCATCCTCAAGGTCAGCAGTTTGAAACCACCAGCAGCCTCTCGGGAGAAAGATGCGGCTTTCACTTCCATGAAGGTCATAACCTCTGAACCCCCAACGTGAAGGGCTGCCTTCGCCTACTGGGTCACTATGAATTAGAATATACTCTATTGGAATAATGATCTGGGCTTGAGTTACACCATATTTCCTTTTTGTGGGACCTATCTCTATGTTGTCCTCCATAGGATACATTCACATATACATTGGGCACCTCCTGTATATGTCTATCATTATACTGTGGGTCAAGAGGGATATGTAGGAAATTGACATGAAGAGCCTAATCACAAGCAGTGTACATCTGAATCGGGTAGGCAAGACAAATATATCATTGGTGGCTGAAATTGTCCAGTGACGCAAACAGTAGATGTAATGAGATTGATTCTAAATGGGTTCTGTACAGGCCCTGCACTCAGCACTTTAAACCTTGCCACAATCTCATGAGGTTGGTACTTTATCCTAGTTTACAGATGAGCAAAGACTAAGTACATGACGCATGGCCACACACGGTTTTACCCAAGCCAATCTGACTTGAAAACATGGAGCCCTGTAGACTCTACTATGACCCAAGTCAAACCCAAAGTCACTGTCATGAAGTCCATTCTGACTGGTAGCTACCCTGTAGGACAGAGCAGAACTGACCCAAGGGTTTTGAGCCTGTACATCTTTGCAGGCGCCAATACCCTCATCTTTTTCCCTCAGAGTGACTAATGAGTTTGAACCGCTGACCTTACACTTATTTAGCAGTCAGTGTCTAACCCACAGCATCTCAAGGACTCCTTAAGCTCCCCTATACTGCCCTTCAGACCTTGAGAGGTCTCCTAGGAAATGGGAATCACAGTCGGAACCATAAACGAGGTTTGGGTCCCTGCCTGCAGCTAACTGGGGTGGGGGGTGGGGGGCCTGAACTGATCACATGGCAATATCAACAGGTTGAAATAATAAAATAAAAACTACTGTTAAATTTCTACTCCATTCATGGCCAATTGGTCTTCTTTACCTAACTTAATTATTATAAACTAATCCAAACTCATTTTTTCATCTTTCTCTCAGTAACTCCAATTTTCGAATATGGCTACAGACAAAGGTTTGTCACATCAAGACCCATGGTACCTCCTGAAAGAAAACATTAGAACTAGTAAAAGTCCCAAAAGAAACACGAACTAAACCAACCCCAATTTTTAAGTGTTTCCAATCTTGTTTCAAAACAACCTCATGAGAATTGTTTTCCAAACAGCTGTGTATGAAGCCAACTACTTTTGAAATCGGATTTTTCCTCTGGAGCTGACACATCTTGTTTTCTGGGCTTGGGAAGCAGGGAATACTCAGACTGGCATTCAATAGTAGCAAATATGAACTAGGTCATTAAAAAAGTTATAGAAATGTTAAAATCCATGTTGACTGGTTTTTACATTTACCTGGCAGAGCTCACATGCTAGTGTTGGCATAGAGACTGGAAAACGACATTTTCCAGGAGTCTGTCACTTGCTACTGTTTCCACTTATTCCACTGTGTGTCCAAAATTAACTTTTTTTTTAAAGCTAAGATTCCCCTGTTTTGTTTTCTGTTTTAGGACGTTTCTGCAACATGAAAACACGTGTAAAGAGGTTTTTAAAATCAGCCAAAGATTTGAGTTTCCAAATATTCAGCTGTTTAGCATTCAGATAATTGCTTCCCCCCCTTTTTTTCCACATTGAGTCTGAATGCTTTGGCATGGGGGAGCACGCAGTCTGAAAGTAACTTCAACTCTCCTCGCAGTGTTCATTAACGAGGCAGAGCAAGGCGTCTGCTTTGCTGTGGCTCTTACAAGTCAGAGGAGGCACTGGCAATGCAGGAACAAAGTTGGGCTTCTTTGGTTCCAGGCAAGTTTGGCATGGTCACACATAGGTCCTCTCGAAACCATTTTCAAAGAAGCAAACAAGGCTGAGATCTTGAAGTAAGACCACTCGAAACTGGTGTCCAATTTGTCGGTGGTCCACTCAGGCTGGTCCACTCAGGCTGCGCCTAGAACCCAGCAGGCCTTCACCTCCGTTCATGTTTACTTGAACGAACCAATCGCAGTGAGGCTGTGTTGCATATTTAAGAGTGTGTTTTCCTGGACCAGATACTAAACGGCAGCGACAGAACTCCTACCTAGGGTCCGAGGGGCCTCCGGCTGCCACAGGAAGCCAGGCGTTCTCATTTCCCGTTGGCATCATCCTGAATTGCTCTACCCAGCGCTGGCACGATGCTGGGGAAGGGAGGGGGATGCATGTGAGGCAAATCCCAGAGGAGAGGGTCGGAACAGATGTGAGCAGAAAGAAACAGGCCTCATACAGCTGGAAGGACAGACCCCTAAATATCGTCTTCGTCAGGGAGGTGGGATTAGGGGTGACTTTGCTTCCCCTTTGTTCCTTCTTCCTGCCGTCCACGTTTTCAGTTGGGTGTCCCATGTCTGGGTTTGGGTTTTGTTTGTGAACTATCTGAGCTTGAGGACAGACCTGGTGGCTGTCTAGGCCACCACCAGTATCTGGCATTCAGTGGGCGCTCCACACTCTTGCTACACAAACGGGCGATTGCAGGGGGGGTAGGGGGTGGGGGTTTGTGGAGCTCGAAATCCAATGATGCCCAGCCCAGTTTGCCCACCGCGCCTGGCACATAGTAGGCGCTCTCTGGGCGCAGAGCAAATGAGCCCCAAGTTTCAGCACGGAGCACAGAGAGCTGTGGAAACCAGGGCAGCGCGGTGCGTCTCCGACTACCACAGCCCCTGGGACGCAGGGTGCGGGCCAGGGGCACAGGGAGCGGGGCGCCGGCGGGAGGCGCTGCCTGCGTGGCGCCCGAGGCTGGGGCCGGGCCGGAGGGCGCGGCGCGGGCACGTGGGCGTCTCCGAGACCGGCCGGGCCGGGGTGGGCGCGCGTGGGCGCGCGGGGGGGGTGTGTGTGTGCCCGCGCCGTGCCCCCCGCGCGAGCTGGCGGCGTGAGTCACCGCGGGGCTCGCCTTTATAACGGCCCCGCGCCGCGCCGCCGCGTCCGCCCGCGTTCCGCGCCCCACGCCGCGCACCCGGCCCCGCGCCCCAACGGCCCCCAACCGCCACCCAGTTCGAGGGCGCCATGAGGAGCCAGCGCAGCGCCCCGCTGCTGCTCCTGCTGCTGCTGCCGCCGCTGCTGCTCACGCCCCCCGCCGGGGACGCCGCCGTGATCACCGGGGTAAGCGGCCCGGCGCACCTGTCCGCCCGCCCGCCCGGCGCCCCGGGCCTGGGGGCGGGGGGCCGGGAGGGTGGTCCCGGGCGGGACAGCTGCCCCCCTCGCCCCTCGACGCCCCTGGGAACGCGCCTGCTGCTGCTCCCCGCGCCGCAGATGGCCCGGGACAAGGAGCGCGCGCTCTGCGAGAGGCGAAAAGTGACCGAGGAGCCCCCATCCCCACCCCCGCACACACACACACCTTTCCTGCCACCTTCTCGGTTGATTTCCGCCCCGACACGCCCCGACGCTCGCTTGGGTTGGCCGGACTTGGGTTCAGCTGAAAGAAGTTTTAGAAGCTTCTAGGGCACTTTTGTGGTGCAGCCAACCTGGGACCTTCCATCTGAGGGCTCCGTATGGAGGGCCCCAAATCCTGGAAGCCTCCCGCCCTCCCTCCCTCCCGTGTGCCGGGAGCTGGCTTCCGAGGCGCCCTCCGCAGAAACCCTGGGAAATAGCAGGGTCCCCGGGGGAGCGGGGGCGGGGGCCGTGTGAGCTCTGCAAATGCACCGTGGGCGCTTCCTTCAGGGATACCCGGCTTGTGAGTATGTGTGTTCTCCATTTTTTGAGGTTCTACTTTTTACAGTGTTTGGTCTCAAATTACTGATAGAAAACCCGGGGGTGGGGGGTGGGGGGCTCCTGGGTAATGAAAGGAGGGGGTGACTGTGTGGGTGTTGTTTAAACTTAGAAAAGGCATCTTTGGAAGTAGGGACTAGTTTAATTCTCTAACTACTCCCATCAGCAGTTTTCTTTGTGTGGATCTGAAGGATGAGTTTACAGTAGAAAATTTTTTAAGTCTAGTTTACATCGAGTACAAAACAGCCACCATTTCCTGGTTGTTCGACTCTACTGTGCTTCTTTCTTTTTAAAGAATGGAATTAACTTGGACTTTCATTACATGTCTTCCAGTATCTAAGAGTACTTATATAATTTAATTAAAGCTCCTCTTTTTGAAATGATGAAACATTCCTAGAGAAATAACCTTGAACTTGAAGAGACCTAAAGTAGTTTTGAGAAAATAAAGCTCTGTTGTGTCTATGGGAGTTAATAGGTTTACAGCATATTGAAATCCCTGTGCTGCAACAGAAGTATTTGGTTGTACCCAATAGACATTTAATTATTTCCTTTGTGATCTTTATTAGAATAGTTTAGAGGTCTGAAAAAAAAAACTTACTTGAGTAGTTCTGTTAGAAGCCAGTCAACCTGGTTGAAAGAAAGTCTTTAAAGGGTCTTTCTAATTCATGAGAATTGAAACACGATTGGGTTTTTTTTTTTCCTCTTCCCCCTGCTGGTTAATTTAAAATTTCTCCTAATCCTCTGAGCCCCACATTTCTTTGCAATATAAGTATCTTTTTGTTCCATTCACAAGATGAAGTTATGTGAATAGGTCTGCAGTGGGTTAAGTATGAAGGGCATCAGGAAACAGCTGTCTTAATTAAAAATATATAAACCTACGCTGTTCTTTGTAAATATTTCCTTTTTGTTACATGATGACGTTTTATCACATACGTGTATCTGTTAGTTTGAGTACAGGGTTATTGTGCACTTTTGTGCAGGGTTATTGTGCCATTTCTGTGCATTGCTACCACTGTTTTACCTCATTTTTACAATTGTAGGGTTTTACTTTCCCTCTCCCTCTTTCTCTCTCTCTCTTAAATCAACTTGGCAATAAAGAAATCCAGTTATATCTCAGGATAGGGACCAGCTGGATGCAAATGCAAACCTCAGTAACTGACCTAAATGTATTGATGCTAAACATTCAAATGGTTGCAGTTGAAGAGATTTGGCTAGATTTTACAGCTTTTATTAAAAGCTCATGCAGCTATATAATTCAGGGTCTTCGGTATCTGTTGAAATAAAATACTAGCTGAAACCTCTGCCTAAAATATTTACTCTGCTTTGTTAGTACCTGAACATATTTTGAAATTGATTTATATAGTCTTACAGAATTGTTAAAACCATATTGGAAAGGATTATTGACTGAATGAGTCATGGCTTCTGGCTTACAGATAAAATTGGAAAATGGAAGCTTTTAGGTATTTTCTCTTATAAGACTGAACATCACAATGTGAAGTTTGTAGCTAATAAAATCTAGCTACTTATTTTAAGGAGACTGGTAAATTCAAATCGAAAAAGTAAATTCTACAGCAAGAAAGTTGGTCACATTTACTGAAAAATTATAAGGATACTTCCATATACTCATGTTTTGACAAGTTTTTTCTGTTATCAAAATGGACACCTTTGAAAGCTGACTTCAGTTATCCCCAATAAAATATAATTATGCATCTGAATTATAGATTGACGTTTCTTCCATATATGGTAGACTGCTTTTAGCTCATTGCTAATAGAATAGATTGCTGCATACTGTCCAAACAAAGCATCCTAACTTTCTTATTGATTCTAGAAAAGAACAATAGTCTTTAGATCCATTTACATGCAAATCAACGTAGTAGAGTTTTGAACAATTCTTCCATAGTTGACTCTTTGATATATAGTCACAACTTCTCTATGGGAGGCAGCTATCTGAGGTAATCACTGTTGATAATCACAGCTGTCACTTGAATTTCTTCATCTGATGGGTTTTATAGGATAGTGTTATAGATTTTGTTGACACGCAGATTTCCTTTTCATGAGAAAAGTAAAAACAAGAATTGTGCTTTGTTCCCAACCTGTGGGATTTCTCTCTGTAAAGCAGAAATGGTGGAAATCAGGTCAGTGGTGTGAAAAGCATCCATTTTATGACCCAAATGCAAATGTTTTCAATGAAAAATGAACTCTTCTAAAACTGACACAAGTGCCTTGATGGGCCTAGAACATTGCATGCCAGAGTTAGAGACCTTTCCAGTTCCTGTGGGAAATGAGGCCTGAGGGTCATCCGTTGATAATAGTCAGGCAATCCTGCGATTGGTTTTGGGTTGTTCCTTAATGGATGTGTGTGGGATAAGGCAAAGATAGACTCATCCTTCAAGTGCAAAACCAAAATTCACTGTATAAAAGACTAGGAAGGGAATGTGGATTTTATTGTTTTTTAAAATCTTGTCTTATTTTAAGGTTTTTTTTAATAATTCAGGAGCTATTATTTAGTCCATTTTAAAAAACTGGGGAAAATCTATCAAATTTTATTGTAAATATATGCAAGCAAATGAAGATTACAGCCTCCTTTTTCATGTATGTGGTTATTAAAATCATAGTGTTTGGGTATTTGAAGAGCTAATTTTAGATTTCCTTTGCCTAAGTTATTTCCTTGTAAACTGTGTTGATCTGTTTGTTCTTTACGTTTCAGGCCTGCGAGAGGGATCCCCAGTGTGGAGGAGGCATGTGCTGCGCTGTTAGTATCTGGGTTAAGAGCATAAGGATTTGTACACCTATGGGCCAAGTGGGAGACAGCTGCCATCCGATGACCCGGAAAGTTAGTATATGTGTATATGTGTGTGTGCACACATGCATGTGTGCAGATGAAAATTATGTTTTCACTATAGTGTATTCTATTGAATGTGTGGTGGCTTTAGTGATGAGTTTGAAATATTGTGAGAATTACCACACTTCGACACAAAGAGGTGAAGTAAGCACATCCTGTTGAGAAATGGCACCAAGAGACAGGTTGGTCAGGGAGCTTCCACAAACATTTCATTTGTTTAAAAAAAAAAATGCAGTCTCTGTGTCTGGGAGGCACAGTGAAATCAAGGTGCTTCTATCAGAAGAAGCCACCTTCTGATACATTATGGGTTCAATAGGTGCAGTTGTACAACGATAATTATTAATTATTATAACAAAGTTATAGAGAGCATGAGAGAAATCATAAGAGTCAGACACATTTCACATCAGGGTAGCATGCTCACCTCCGTCAGTGGAGAGAGAGTGAGCGAACTTTAATTTTCCCCATTTAAATAACCTTATGGAGGACACATGAGCTCTGTTGTCACAGGTCAGGACAGGTCACACGAGGGGGCTGTTTTAATGGCTATATGGTGACAAGGGGAATGGTCTTAGGGATGCCTACGTGGCCAGGGGAGAAGGATGTGATAAGGGAAGACCTCAGACTCCTGGAGATGGATAACCAGGTCTGTCTGGTTAGGAGCCATTGACAGTGGCTCTTGAATCCCACCCACAGGCTTCAATAGAAGGAAACCATCATCCTAACAGTAGGGGAGTCAGCTTTATAATGAGACATACAAAGGTCTCAGATAACTGGGGGCTTCAGGGAGAATAGCTTAACTTCCACACCAAGTGCGGATAAATAGTTTGCTTCATATTTTGGAGTATATAATTGTGGGAAAGTCCTGTCTTTATCCCACATGCTCCTGTGAGGAGGAAGGCAGCTTTATGGGTTTTGCCTTAGAGAATTCTCTTCTATCTTAAGGTGTGATCTGGATCTACAAGATGCATCATTTACAGCCTCAGAGATGAAATGCACTACCATCGAGTGGATTCTGACTCATAGTGACCCTATGGAAATGCTCTTCTGGGTTTCTAAGACTTTAAATTATTTCAGTGCCTCACCTTCTTCCTAGGAACAACTGAGGGATTTGAACTGCTGACGTTTTGATTAGCAACTCCTTGGATAACCTACACCACTCTAGTTCTTTCTTAATGGCATTCTAACAGCTAGATTTGAGCAACCCTTATGGAAAGTTCCTGATCCTCAAAGACAGGACCACAGGCTGGCAGAATTGGATGGGCTTTCAAGGCTGTGTCTGTGGCAGCTGCACACTCCCCATCTACAGGGACTGGCAGGCTGGTCTTGTGTTAGGAAGCAGGTGTGGGAGACAGGAGGTTGTAGAGAAATGTGCGACCCTGACACTTTAGTGAAGCACTCTGTGATCCCAAAACCTCCCCAGAGATGTCATGTTGCAGGGCCTTGCTCTAGCACCATGTCTTTGTCACACACACACACACACACACACACACACACACACACACACAGTCCAGAAGCTTCCAACGACTTGTCCTACACCAGGTAGTTCACTGGAGCCAGAGTTCAGACTCATTGCTGTCTTCTGGCCACATCTCTCACTTTAAATTAGAATTGCTTGAGAGCAGCATGAACTCCACCTTGTACCTGTTTTTCACATGTGTTTTAAGGTTTAAAACTATAATAGAGCCAAACATCTTTCCTGCTTTTCCTGATCCCAGATGGCTGTGAGTAGTGAACATTCTCAGAATTGTGGCCTGTCTGTTACTTTAAGTTTCACTAATGGCAGCTCCAATTGGCTGTGTTTATCTGAAGAAGACTATTTCCTTGAGAAATACTCCCCGTTAGGCTTAAACCAGGCCTCCTTGTGGTTTCACCATGTGCAAATACACTCCCATTTAAAAATAGTTCTTCCTGCCAGCATCGTGGACTGGACCTCTTATTCGTGGACATTATAAGAAAGAAAAGGTTTCAAACCTTGGCTGGCTGCCTCAATGCCAAATTGCCCACAAGGATGGAACCAGGCCCTCGGCCCCTGACATTGATTTCATTTTCTCATCTCCTATACCAAATGAGCATCTTTTACACATCTGAGCATTTTTGTCTTTGAAAAATGCACTATTAACTCTCTCCTTTAAGACTGCTGTCATTTTTACAGTGTTGGTATGACTTCAGAACTGCGTGGGATTCATAAGGAGAGGTGTCACCCTCCAGGTGGGAAGCCCAGGTTCCAGTTCTAGCTGGTGTGCTGATCAATGAAGACATGGCTATTGCTAGGATCTTGAACAGGTTTCAGTAGTTTCCCAACTTAGACGCACAAGGCAGAAAGCCCTGGTGATCTCATTCTAAAAGCCAGACAGGGAAAAACCTTTGGGCAACAGTCTTTAATCCCTTTGTCATAGGTCACCATGAGTCAAGGCCAGCTTAGCGCAGCCTTGTCAGGGTAACCTACTGTCACAGAGCTGGTTTGCTAAAACAACTCCTGAGAGACAGCACATCCCATTGAACTGTCTCTGTGTTAATAACAATAGTAGTTGTCACTTGTCCAAAACTGCAGCAGACCAGAAACTCTGTCCCCAGTGTTGTGTATGTATTTCTTCCTCGGTGCTCAGGGCAAGGTAGCAGAGATGGTGTTGAGAGCTCACTCAACCTCCCATCTTGCTGGCACGCTATTGACATGGGCTCCTCCCCTGTGCACCCTGCTCCCTCCAGGAGATCAGTGGTTATGATTCACATGAGCACGTTCTGAACCAAATGAAACAAAAACTGGTTTCAGTGAGTAAAGACAGGCAAGATAGATGTTCACTGGCAAGAAGCTGGTTTCAATCCACAGATCTGATGAGTTCTTCCAAATCTGACATCACAGAGAAGTGAACTCTACCTCCCAGAGTCTCAGGAAATTTCTAGCTCAGATTTCGTGCCAGGTTAGTTCTGGGAAGAAGCATTCCTGGACTGCGCCCACAAACTCAGATACATTCCTATGATTTTATTTTTATCCTGGTGTTAATCATACATCTCTAATATTAGATTGTTGTTCTATAGTTAAATTAAGTGATAAGAGGACAAGAGGCTATCAGCCACACGTTTGGACTTACCTTTGTACCCTGGTGATCAGATTCTTGTGGAATACTTGGTTCCCAAAGCTATTCTTCCAAGCAGTAGCTTATCTTTTCACTCTTGGCGTGGGGGGGATGTCTCGAGGAAAGTTTTTAATTTTTATGTAATCTCTCATATGTTTGCTTATTTTGCTGTTTGTGCTTTTGTAGAATGCACTAATGAAACTGAAGCGAGATGGTAGTGCTCCTGCTTGTTCTTCTGAGAATTGCGTGCTTCTATTTTGTATATTGAGGTTCTTAATCCCATTTGAAAGTTGTGCGTAGCAGCTATGTGAGCATATGATGTAAGGCGTGTGTCCTTTTCAGTTTAATGACTATGGAAATAGTATTTACTCAGCACCATTTATTAAAAAGACTTCCTGTCAAATGGACCTCAAGTGTCCGGTGCACCATAGCTAAGTAGGTTAATTCCTGTATTCTCCATTCTATTCCATTGAGCTTTATTACAGAAATCCAGGCTAGTTTGATTACTCTGGTTGTATCATTTCAATTACAAACCTTGGGTCAAACAGGGTGGTGTGCTTCTTCCATGGAACCTTGTTTGATGCCTCACTTAGATGGTTGCTTGTTTGAAGATAAGCCTTTAAAACCTCAGGGGATTTTCTGAGACGTGGGCACCATCTGGTTTCTCCACCATATTTTGCTCACATCTCCAGCGTTCTTTTCATGAAGGTGAGCAGCAAACAGGGTCAAGTGATAAGAATGGATTATTTTTAGACTGGGGCTAGAGTTAAGTATCAGCCTCAAATCTATTCATGCGTCTATGGTACATATATATTTCTGATTCAAGGGGTACATCATCATTTTATGAGGGATAATATTATAAATCATACTGCTGGGGTATAAGGTAATTCTATTGATAAATAGAATTGTCATTAATTTAGCTAATGGTATAGAATTTAAAACACTATTGGAAAAAGGAAATTATACAAGTAAAAGCTAGCTTCATATTGCAATTTATGAATTGTTGACCTTTAGAGATTGGACTCTTAAGTGACTGGACACTGTTTACACCAACAAAGGAAGTGGGTGGTAAGGCAATACTTTCAGTCACCCTCATGCACAGATGGAGAATCATGCCTACCAGATTAATACAGACAAATAATAAATATATGGTAGTCCAAAGTCAATATTCAGTGGGCACCCTCAAAACAAGGGATTGGAACCAAAGTCCAATTCCTTAACCCTGAGATAGTGTTCATCTGCTTTTCATACTAGCATTGGCTGATGGGTCTTGATGGGGGTCGGTCAAGCAGAATATATTGCTTGGTTTGGGAAAGTGTTGACATCTGAACAGTATTAAATCTTCCGGTCAGTCCATAGATATATTTCCATTGATTTAAGTTGTTCATTTCTTTCAGCCATGCTTTGTAGTTTTAATGTAAGTCTTCTACATTGAGTTAGAGCTATTTGGAGGTATTTTGCTCCCTTAAATGCTCTTGTGAATGGTATTATTTTATCATTTCTTATAGAAACCCTCCTGCTATTTGTTTGTCTTTGAATCCAGCAACTTTGCTATTCTGTACATTTTCTTGTGGACTCTGGAATTTTCTATGTGCCTGATTATATCATCTTCAAAAAAAGGATAATTTTACTTCTTTTTTTTGCCTATCTGGATACTTTTTATTACTTTCTAATACAATGAAAACAGGCATGCATTCCCTAATTTCAGGGCAAAAGCTTTCAGACTTTCTCCGTTAATATAGGGATAACTCTTGCCTTTTCTAAAAGTCCTGAATCATGTTGAATTATTTTCCTTGGATTCAAATATTCTTTGAGATTTTCATGAAAGAAGGAAGAGTGTTGAATTTTATGAAATGCTTTTTCTGCATCCTTAGGGATGATGCACCTTCTGTTCAGCTGATTCGATGTACAATGTTGATTGTTTTTCTAATGTTAAATCACCCCTACATGCCTGAAATAAGTTTTGCTTGCCTGTGGTGTCAGTCTCTTTTAATATGTTGTTGAATTCTGTTCACTAACATTTTGTTTAGAATTTTTATACCTCTGTGTAAGAGATATTGGCCTGGAGTTTTCTTTTCTCATAGTCGCTTTGACTGGTCTTGGTGTTGGGCTGAGACTGTTTTCATAGATTGAATTACTGAGTGTTTCATTTTTTTTATTTTGACTATTGACCTATCTTTGCCAATCTAATTAAAGGTTTGTTACTTTTATTGATCTTTTCAAGAACAAAGTAAGGGTTTTATTGCTTCTATTATTTCCCTGTGTTTTATTTTATTTTTCTTCTCTCTGACTTTTTTTATTTCTGTCTACTTTCAAGTTTTGGCCTCATTTGCTCTTTTTTCAGTTCTTGAATTTGTGCAGTTAGGGTGATTTGAGATCTTTCTTCATATAGTCATTCATTACTTAAATTTTCCTCTCAATGCTGCTTTTGTTACCTTCTTTTAAGTTTTGAATGCTGCTTTCTTCTTCATTTGACTCTTGGAAACATGTGGTTTCTTTCTTTTCTTTCTTTCTTTATGGATTCCTTGATAGTTCAATAATGAATGTATACATCAATTTCCAAAATCATCTGTGTTTCCTGGTGATTTTTCCCCCCATTCTTGAAATGTGATTTCTAGTTTCAGACCATCATAGCCAGAGAAAATAATGTGTATTATTTCAATTTTTTAAATTTATCAAGACTTGCTTTGTGACCTAAAATGGGGCCTCTCCTGGAGAGTGAATCATCCATGTGCTCTAGAGTCAAATGTACAGATAGCGTGCTGTTTTGTGGGTGGAGCACTCTGTATCTGACACCTAGTTGAGCGATGGTGCCATTCAGGTTACCTATTTACTTGTTGATCTTCTTTCTAGATGTTCTGCCCAGTATTGAAAATGGTATATTGAAGCCTTTATCTACAATTGTAGATAGTACTATTGCATTCTTAGGTGCCTGATGTTGGTTGCAAATATATTTATGATTACTGAATCTTCTTGATTAATTGGCTCACTTATTCTGTAAAGTCCATCTTTTCCTCTTCTGACATATTGTGTCTCAAAGTCTGCTTTGTCTGATATTAAGATTGTCACCCAGCCCATTTTGGGTTATATTTGCATGGAATATACATGTCCTTCTTTTAACTTTCAACCAGTTTGTATCATTGAGCTTAAGCTGTGTTTCTTGTCAGTAATTGGACCATTGGGGAAGGAGATGTTGTTATTTAATCCATCTTGCCACTCTCTCCCTTTTGATTGGACAGTTTAGTCTGTTAACACCTTACTTAGCGGTAAGGAGCCACTCTTGTCCTTGGATTACATGGGTGTTGTGTGGCATAAGCTTTCTTTGTGTGTGGGCTTCATGACTGCTTGTTTTCATGTTTTGTTGGTTTATTGTAGTTGGGCTTTTCAGTTTCCTTCCCCTTTCCTTCTGTGTGTTTTCAGACAGAGTCTCTTAGTGGTTCCCATTCATATTACATTTAAGACCTAATATTTACAACATTGTGGGGTACACTGATATTAATTAACTTAAGTGGAATACAAAATTTGCATTTCAAGAATTTTAAGAATACAAATTCTGTATAGCAACCCCTCTCACCCCTTTTATTATTGTTATCTCTACTGAGGTACGGTTTCACATTCCCTGTAACAAAATTTTATCCTAGTCTTTTATATATTTGCTGTTTTAAAACAAGAAGGACAAGACATTTAGAATTATCAAGCATGAATACCCTGCATTTGTCCTTGCATTTACCCTTTTTAGAGATTTTTTTACGTACAGCTTTTTCCTAGTGTATTCTCTATGCATGCACCACACACCAAAGCCTGACGTACTGCCATCAGGTTGATTCTGACTCTGAGTGACCCTGCAGGGCAGAGTAAAGCCCCTGTGGGTTTCTGAGACTGAAACTCTCTATGGGAGTAGAAGGCTTAATCTTTCTCCTGTGGAGTGACTGTTGTTTTTGAACTGCTGACTTTGAAGTTAGCAGTCCAACAGTTCACCACTACCAAACAGCCAACAGTGCTTTTCAGAGGGATGATATGGTGGACATGAGCATTCTCAACTTCCATTTGCCTGTAGACATCTTAGTTCCATCCGAATTGCTTAAGGATGGTTTCACTGGAGATCACACACTTGGTTGACAGTTTTTTTGTTTAATTTGTTGGGGTTTTTTTCTCAGCACTTCAAATATATCAGTCCATTGCTTTCTGACCCTGAGGTTTCTGAGGTAAAATCAGCAGTTATTCTTACCTGGGGTACTTTGCATGTCATCACCTGCTTCTTTCTCTTAGTGCTTTCAGGTTTCTCTATAATTTGTTGAGAGCTTCACTATGATTTATCCCATTGTCAATGTGATTTTATTTTACTCAAGGTTCCTTGAGTTTTTTGAATTTGTAGACAAGGGGAAATTTCTTATCATTTTTTCTTCAAATATTTTTTCTGTCACTTTCTCTCACATCTCCTTCTGGAATTCTTTATGCATGCACATATACATTAGATCTCTTTTCTCATAATTCTGTGCTCAGTTTTCTTTGGCTAACATTCTTAATTGCTCTTTAGTATCTATAGTATCTATCTATATTCACTTCTAATGGCTGATTCTTCTGCCAGCTTATATAAATTAATCTTGTGCTTCTCATTTCATTAGTGCCCCTTTCAGCTACAGTCTCTTTTAAGAAGTCGTTTTGTTCTTGAATTGTTTTGCTTATTTCTTTCTGCTCTCGGTCCATGTTTTCCCTTACATTGTGCTCCATGTTGAATATTTTCTATTGTTGAAACATTTTGAACATCTCTAGATGTTTGCTCAATCTCTTTGTTGCTCCTTTGGATGTGGTCTTGGGGTTTTCTGTGAACACATCCAAGTTTTGGTTTTTTAATTGCAAAAAATGCTTTATTAACAAAAATAAGTTAAGCATCAAGAGTAGCGTCTTTGAGGGCGTAGCCTTTCTCAGTTACCCCCGTGTTTGGTGTCTGCTGTACTGCTCTCCTCATGAAGCTCTTAGGTGGGGAGAGCTTCTCTTTGGCCGTGGCTCACGGTTTCCTCTCTCTTTGTGGTAGCTCCATTTCCCTTCCTATCTTATTTGTGCCTAGCAAGCTCCCTCTCTCATTTTCAACGTCATTCTCTGAGTCGTCCACCCGCAGTCACCCCTCCAGGTGAAGCAGCCTGTACTAGCCCATCTCTCCGCTAAGAGGTGCAGCTCCATCTCTTGGGTTATGACTCCCGCCCCTTCTCTGATTCTGCAAGCACATTTTCAGTCGGGAAATTCATGCTCAGTGTTTTCCCCTTTGTGGCTGGGTGTTGTTGCTGTTTTTTGTTTTGTTTTTGTTTTTTCAAGTTTTCAGGCAGTTTATTTAGGACATAAAACAACAGTAACAACACACTCCCATCAAGTTGATGTCAATTCATCGTGACCCTACTGGATGGGGTAGAACTGCCCCTGTGGGTTTCTGAGACTGAAAGTCTTCCTGGGAATAGAAAATGTCATTGTTCTCCAGCAGCTGGTGGTTTTGAACTGCCGACCTTACAATTAGCAGCCCAACATGTAGCTTAGGAAACTAGTCTCTAGCTGGCCGGCTCCAAGAGATCCCTTAGTGCTCCTCTTGCCCCACTTTCTTAGTTGATGTTTGGTGAAGCTTCTGCCTGCCGTCTTCTGGTTAGTGAAGGGCCACATTGAGACTTCAGTTTCTGACTTCGGAGCTGGGCGGGAGTCCTTCTGCTCCAGGGCTGTGTTGCCAGGTTGTTGTGTGGAAGGCCAGGGTCGCGGGCAGCAGAAGCAGAATGCTGACGGGTCATAAGCAGATATGAGTGTGTCTCATGGAGACTTGGATCTAAAGTCAGTGGAAACGTGACAGCTCTCGGGGGTCATGAGGGCCTCACAGTGTCACCCTGGAGGCAGACACAGTCCCAGCAAACAAGCAGGTTGAGGCAGCAAAAGAGGAATTGTCTCTGTCCTATCTCTCACACATACAAAAGACAGAAGGTGTCATCAGGCTGACACTTTCATACAAATTTAAGATGACTTAAAATTGAATGATCACAAAGGCTTCCTGGCTTCTGAGCCACTTGCTGGCCTTAGTCCTCTCCCCCTGCTGGACACTGGCCCTCTCCTCTTCTCTGACCCCCTGTACGGGGTGTGGCACATTAGGCCGGCAGTGAGCAGTTAGCCGTAGAGGAAGAGGAAACTTTTCTTTGTAGCAGTTGGTTTGGCAAAGCAACTTTCATCTTTCTACTCTTCTTTCTCCCAAATACCAGTTTGTGAGACTCCTGTTGCAGTGTGTGTGTGTGTGTTTGTGTGTGTGTGTGTGTGCTGACTAGTTTTAAATTATTTGTCTCTCTATCTCTCTATCTTCTATTGATCTATCCTTCACCTATCTATCTATCTGGAGTGGAAAGGACCAAAAATCAGAAGCAAGAAAAAGGAAGAAAAAAATTGAGTATCAATCCCTTGATACTCAGATCCAGGAATCTTTCTAGATAGTCCTGTAAGGTAGACTGGGAAAGGACTTCACTGCCATCCTACAGAGGAGGAACGGAAGACACCGAGGTGGCTGTGGTATGTGCAACAACCAGAGGTGACAGAATTCCAGTGCTCCTCTGACTGTACCACACTGCCCTCACCCCCGCCTGGCACTCCTGCCTGCTCAGGAGCCTGGGTGGGTAGCTGCTCCTTTAAGTGACAACCAGAGCTGCAAGCAAAGGGGTCTGTGCTTTCAAGCTGGTTTCCCCCCCACCCAACTCCCCACCCCGGCCTGCCCCCTGGGGTGACTCCGAGGGACCCCCAGCCCAGGGGACCTGCGACTGAAGAGCATCCGTTCTGCTGACCTGTGTGAGTCAAGAAGGGTTGTTGCCAGTCATTGGCACGAGCTAGAAACCTCTCAGACAGATGACTGATGAAGCAAGAGGGGAGTGAGCAGCAGGTCTGGGGAGGAAGTTGTCCTGAACATTTAAATAGAAGAAATGGTAAGAACTTGATCCCTCAATACTAGGTGCTGGTCTGACAGTGGATGGACTCTGGCCACCGCCCAGAGTTAGCAGCTCTGCCTCGAATGGGTGTGGCCCAGAGGGAGTAGCTGGACACAGGGAGCCTCGCAACAGGACGACAAAACAACAACAACAACAACAACAAGGATCTTCGGGAAGCAATCTACCAGAAGTCAGGAGCTATTGATCTTCAGAGGGCCCCTGCAATGTCACCACGGCAAAACAAACCAAATGCGGGTGGGGGTGTTTGCGGTGGATGGGGAGGGATTGCTGCGGGTCCTGTGGACTCTGCTGTCATTCTCAGCATGGAAAAAGGCGTGCAATGTAAAGCTGTTTGCTCATCATGCCGTGGCCCTCTAACGGTCACTCACGGGAACAATTTCTCCGGGTCCGAGCACCAGGAAACTGTGCCGTTCCTCACCAGCTGTTTTGTCTGTGTCTTTTGGGTCCCATATACTGGTGAGCTGAGCCCGTTTCCTTTTTAGCTTGGACTGTTGGGTAGCTCCAAGTCAAATGGATGGCCCATCCTCACAAGGGTTGTCCTCTGTTTTCACGTGATGGTTTTCCTCTCCAGCTTTGGGTTTCCAAAACTCTTTATGAATAGATAGCCTCTTCTTTCCCCACTGGTACAGTTGATAGTTTTGAACTTCTGGTGTTGCATTTGAGCAGCCCAACACATAGGGGTTGTTTATATCTAAACTGGCATTCAAGGAAAGCACAGGTAGAAAGACTACCTATTTCAGGAAGAGAGGTGACCACTCCCAGAATGCCCTCTGCGTGATCTCTTTTTCTGGCTTCAGCGCCCGACTGGTGCTGTGGTAGCTGGGAGGACAGTATTCAATTAGCTGACCCATCTTCGGTAGGAGTTTAAATCAGTCCAAAAGTAACCAATTGGGGGAATGGTCATCCCTCAGCACTCCCAAAGATGCTGCCTTGTTGCCACCAGAACCTGTCCACAGTAAGTTGTCTGTGGCGGCACCTTCACCTTGAGCTGCCTGCTTTCAAGAGCACAGCAGCCCAGTCTGCAGCCAGGGAGAACAGGCAGACTCAAACTGAGCCAAACTGGGCCTTCTGTCGCCATTTGCATCAAGCTTGCAACCCATGGTGTTGGGGAGAGAAAGCACTGCTGGCACACTCTCAGTGGACCCCCAAGAGTGCCAGCTTCCTCCCTCACCTTCATGTGATAGCTCAGGGGGCTATCTGTGTACAGACGGGGACTGTAATGTTGAGAGGCAGATTCTGTTCCTGGAGCCGCCACTACAATGTAAAACATACAGAGCCCCTGTGAGACTGGGAGGAGAAGAGCAACTTTGGAGGAGGAATTTTTCCTACTGTGACCAACTCTGCTGGTGCCAGCCTGTCTGCAGCCCCCACTGCCTTACTCTGCTCCCCGTCTTCGAGCCCCTCCAAGTCAAACTCCACTTCCTTGCATTTCTGGTTAGCTTTGTGGGATAGGGTTGAAACGAAGCTTTGTTTGTCCTATTATCCACCCAGAATATTTTCTGCTGTACTTTTCATGTAAACATTTGTAGTGCCAGCTTGTTTTAATTCTGTTTGTCGCACTACAAAAGCTTGATCAATACATTTTTCCTTTCTGAAAGAGAAAAATCACAAAAACTCGCATCTTGCTGTTTCACGTAAATCTGGCACCTGAGCTGCGATCTACAAGGTCTGTCGTTCGTGCCATCACCGCCCTCACCTGCAGGGTCCACCACAGCACCGCAGCACCATGCAGGCTGATGCTGAAGAAGTGCTGCTTAGATGACTTCTCAGAGGAACCAGTCCAAACAGACTGGCACGTGCATTGTAGTGCTATTTCACTTAGGTTGACTCGTTGCCCTAAGACATTGTGATCTGTGCTGGGGCTCCTCAACTTCAGCACTATTGACATTTGGGGCCATTTTGTTGTTGTTGTTGCTGCTAACCAAGGGAGGGTGCCCTGCATGTTGTTAGATATTTGGTAGTGTCTTGACTTCTTCCAACAAGATGATAGTAACACTCCCCCAAGTAATGTCAACCAGAAACATCTTTAGACATTGTCATGTGTCTCCTGGGGGAAAAAGTCACCTTCGGTTGAAAACCCCTGGCCAGAACAAAAAAATCATATCATTGTGAATGAAGGGGAGTGTAGAGTGGAGACCCAAAGCCCATATGTAGGCAACTAGACATCACCTTCTAGAAGGGTAGTGGGGAGGAGACAGGCCAGTCAGGGTGCAGTATAGCACCATTGGAACATACAATTTTCTTCTAGTTCTTTAAAGCTCCCTACAAACACATTATGTGAACCCAATTCTACCTTACAAATCTGGCTAGACCAGAGCATGTGCACAGAGACAGGGAATCCAGGACAGATAAACCCAGCAGGACCAATAATGAGAGCAGAGATACCAGGAAGGTAAGGGGAAGGGGGGAGAAAGGGTGACCCAATCTCAACGATCTACATATAACCCTCTTCTAGGAGGGACAGACAACAAAAACGTGGATCAAGGAAAACATCTGTCCATGTAAAACATTAAAAATAGTAGCACTTTATAAATTATCAAGGGTTCGTGAGGGAGGGAAAGTGAGGAGGGAGGTGGAAAAAAAGAAGCTGATCCCAAGGACTCAAGTAGAAAGAAAATGTTTTGAAAATGATGATGGCAACAGAGATACAAATGTGCTTGACACAATGGATAAATTCATCGATTGTAATAGTAGCTGTACGAGCCCTCCATAAAATGACTTTATTAAAAAAGAAGGGCTGAGCCCCGGTGGCGTAGTGGTTGTGCACGGGACTGCGGTCCGCTGGGATGGAGGTTCCATTCTAGCTCCACAGGAGTAAAGGCTGGGCCTCCGACTCCCACCACCAGAGGGCAGTGATGCCCCCCAAAAAACAAAACAAAAAATAAAAAAGAAGCAAAAAGAAGACCCCTGGTTTGCACACTGGTGTCAGATTTGGTAGAAAGGATGTTCTCACCGTTTCCAGGTCTGAGCAGGTCTTCGGATCTCTGATGATGATGTCTCTTACTGTCCACTTGTTGGGGACATCCCAGCCATCCCCACCCTGCCGGACATATTCTCCGTGGTGGCAGATGAACCAGCCTCTAGTGGACCTTTGGCACACAGTGACAGAACCATTCTGAGCCTGAGTCCACTTTGGGCTGATGGCCGTTGCACCTCTATGCAGGTTCTGTGGCCACCTTTGGCAGATCTTACTCTTCCTGGGCACCACATGCTCACCCTGTTCTGCTGCTGCTTCTCATTCTGCATGGATCTGATCAGGTCCCAGGCCCTTCCAGAAACAATTTGCAAATGGAAGGCAGGAAAGAGGAGAGCGGAAGAGAAGAAAATGGGGAAAGGAGGATAGAAGGTGAAGTTGAGCATGGAGTCAACCAGAGCGGTCAGCCTGTATGTTGTGGCGAGTTACTCTGTGGTCCCACCCCAGATGGGGTGGGATGCTTCTATGACTGTCGGCAGACAGCAGTCTTTAGCAGGAATCAAAGATGCAGCTCGGATTTTCACTTAATCACAAAACCAAGCTCACTGCCATTGAGTCAATTCTGACTTCCAGTGACCCTACAGGCAGAGTCGCTCTGTCCTTGTGGGTCTCCAAGAGGTAAATATCTGTGGAAGGAGAATGCCGCATCTTTGTCTTGTAGAGGACCAGATGGTTTCGGATTGCCGACCTGGTGGTGAGCGTCTCAAGACATAACCTACAGCACCCCCAGAGCGCTGTCCAGGGTGTCCTCTTTTAGCGGGTTGGAGTGTCATGCTTCATCTGTCCGAGGTTCTCGGAGGCCCGCGTCTGTGGCGTAGCCTGCCTGCCTCACATTGCCTCCAGTTATGGTCATGACTGAGCCTTCCCATTTCCAGGAGCAGTGGTTGGGCAGTGGTTGTGTGTTGGCTTGCTAACTGCAGGGGCCGCGGTCAGAAATCAACAGCCAGCTCCTGAGGAGCAGCCCGAGGCTCTGCTCCGTGCTGAGTTAGCCTCTCCGGAACTCACAGGGACACCTCCACCCTGCCTGCCCTGCCCTGTGGGGTCACTGTGTGTCCGTGTTGACTCTTGGGCAGCAAGTTGGAATTGGTCTTCCCGTTTCATGAACTAAAACATGTTCAAGGCCAGGATTAGATTCTCCCTGCAGCCTCTAGAGGACAGTCTCTGTGGGGGAGGGAGAATGATGTTTGCTATCTCTGCCTCTTCCCCCCCAAGCACTCGCTGCTGATTGAAAGCACTACCTTGTTTCTGACCCTCCGGGCAGCATCAGCCGGGCTCCCGGAAGCAGACAGGACTGTCGTGTGACCCTGGGAGTGGAAACAGCCCTTCATGCTGGGCCTCCAGGTTTGGCTGCATTTCTGCACTTCAAGTTTACCTTGTTTTCCCCAATTTTCCTCTCACGCCTCCCTGACTCCCTTGAGCATTTCAACTCAACCTGGATCTGTGTATAAATGCATGGAATTTACTTGCTTGTTGCCTGAGTTTATGGGGATGTGATCAGGCCCATAATTTTGTGCTCTTCTTAGGGAGCTGCAGTCACATGATAGAGTAAAAAGAATTAAAATGGCGACCAAAAGCTTGGTCCCACTCTGGTCCAACCAAACTTCTCATTTCAGAGACATGATGGAGGGCAAACTGGTTTTGCCCCTGCGCCTCATAATTGAAATATGCCTTCTCCTCATGAGGGGCCACTGAAGGGTGAGGAGAAAAGGATAAAGAACCAGCACAAAGCAAACTGCGGGATGAGTCACTGACGCGCAACACACTTTCGGTTGTGATTCAGAGAAGTTGCTCATGAATGGTTTGGGGTGCTTTAGAAATGTCTCCGGCCTGAATCCACTTTCCTCTCTATTTTAGGTTCCGTTTTTAGGGCGGAGAATGCATCACACTTGCCCCTGCCTGCCGGGCTTGGCCTGCTTACGGACCTCGTTCAGCCGATTTAACTGTTTACCCCGAAAGTAATCAATGGGACCAGTCACATGATGTCTGTAAAGTCTGACTTGTGCTTGTGCCAAACAAATAATCTGCCAGGAGGAAATATGATTAGCCTCTACCTTGCCGAGAAACAATTTTATCTTTGAGTTTTAAATGTATTTTTGTTTTTGTTTTCCTTTTTTTTTTTTCATAAAGTGAATGCTACTTTTGGATACATATCAAAATGCAAGGCATGATGGAACCAGTTCTCACTTCCCTTGTTTGTCTTTTGATTTCATTAGGCTTTTGTAAAAGCCATAATTCACCCCTTTTGGCACACAAAACAAAAGAAAAATGAGAAGACTAAGACTTGGGTGGTTTATTGTAGAACTCCCCCACCCCCCAGCTCCCCCCACCCCATCTATATCCATCTACACACACACACACACACACGTGCATACAGGAGCACATGCCGTGTTCTCGTGTGGCTCACTCCTCTCCCCCCCTCCCATCATCCCCACCTTGGGAGTGAAGGGGAGGGTCCCCATCACCAGCAGACTCTGATGAGAAGGCAGTTCGAACAGGGCCTACAGTCTTAGAGTGGCCAGGACTCTGGGCTGTCGAGGGGCTGTGTCCCGGCATATTTGCCTCACCTGCCCAGCCAGGTAGTGTTCACACATGCTGTTTGGCTGGTGCCCCTGCAGGGAGAGTGGAAAGTCAGATTATTTTCTTCTCAATGGCTAGATATGGCTCTGGCCTTTTTTTTTTTTTTAATTTCTCTAATAAGACATTGCATTTCTTTTTAATAGTTTTATATTTTAAGTCTCATAGGAATGTTATAGGAAATGTCACTTAGAGAGGAAGTATTGGTTTTGATTTGGCATGACATTTGTGTTTAAATTGGTAGTGATTTGTCATTTGAACTTTTTTTTTTCTTGGTAATGGAAAGGTCTATTGTAAAGGGTTGCCTGGCACCCTGCCACTTGTACCCATGTCAATATTGCTGCGTAAAAATTCTGTATCAGAATAATGACAGTACTGTACACTTTTTGGTTTATTTTAATATTATAGCCTTATTTTTGTCAACAGTTGTCATCAGTCTTTATTACCAGCAGATTTCTAGCTCAGCCTACTATGAGTTGAAGGTTCGACCCTTGGAAAAACAGCCCTGGCAGTAAATGCCTTTTTCATTTTACATTCAGGACAGTTTTGTTTGCATGTATTCTAGGTAGAGCAAAAATATATACATATATAATTAATGTGTAGGTTTTTTTAAAAAAATCATGACATGCTGACCTGACTGTAATCAGAGGCCAAGTCATGGGCTTTTCCCTACATTGGTTCGGCAAGCCATTAAGCAGTGTTTTGGGCAGTGGGCGGGGGGAGGTGGCAGGGGCACCTGGCAACCTCTGTGATGGCCAGCACCAGCTGTCTTTGAAAAGCCTACTAAGCATTGTAAATGGACTCAATGTCTCAAATAAACAACAATTTATCAAGTGTGTTTAACTGACTAAATTTGACCATGTCAACTCACCAAGAGTTCAAAAAAACCCTGACCATTTCAAAGTCATCAATTCAGCCAGGCTTCACAGTCCCACATAGTTTTTTATTGAACCCCTCTGGCTCACATACATGACAAATGCGTGGAGTTTGGCTATACAAATCACCATACATGACTAGAGAAAAACTCCTTGTGGTTTGTGTTGAACAAACATGCCACAGTGAGTTTATTAGGGCAAGAAGGAGAAGGAGAAGAGAAGGAGCAAAGAGACTTCAATTGGGATTATGGGTAATGAACTTGACAATTCAGTTTTTCATAGTGTTTGATACATACCTTTCAAAAGGAGTGGAATGTAATTGGGTCAAGCATTTATTTTCATCTAAGTCAACAACTGACCTATAAAATTTTACTTTTATATATAGAACAACTTAATTTTTTGAACTTAATTTTTACTGAAAAGTGATTCTACAAGGTAGTAAACTATTATATGATCACAACCAAGAGAACCATTTTCCACAATTTGTGTACCAATTTTAGAGTGGTACCCACTGACTCACAACCATCCAAAGAAAAGAATAACTTTTTCTTCCTCTTTCCCCCTCCCCCCCTTTTTTAATGAATTATTTTATTGGGGACTCATATAACTTCCATTACGATCCATACATGCATCAATTGCATGCTGGTCACATTTGCACACTTGTTGCCATCATCACTCTCAAAACATCCTCCCTCCACTTAGGCCCCCAATACCAGCTCCCCATATTTCCCTTCCCTCCCTTTCCTCCTCCTCCATGAACCCTTAATAATTTATAAATTATTACTTTTTCATACTGTACATGGTCCAATGTGTCCCTTCATCCACTTCCCTGTTGTCCATGCCCCAGAGAGGAGGCTATATGTAGATCCCTGAAATTGGTTCCCCCTTTCTATTCCACCATCCCTCCACCCTCCCACTATCACCACTCCCACCACTAGTCCCGAGGGATCATCTATCCTAAATTCCCCATGTTTCTGACTCCTGTGTACATCCCTTGGTCTAGCTGGATTTGTCTGGTAGAATTGGAATCATGATAGTGGGAGGAAGCATTTGAGAACTAGAGGAAAATTGCATATTTCATTGTTACTACACGGTACCTTGACTGGCTCATCTCCTCCCTGCAACTCCTCTGTAAGATCAATTACCTATTGATGGGCTTTGGGTCCCCAATCTGTACTCCCCCTCATTTATAATGATATAATTTTAGTTCTTTGATGCCTGACACCGACTCCCTTGGACACCTTGTGGTCACACAGGCTGGTGTGCTTCTTCCATGTGGGCTTTGTTGCTTCTGAGCTGGATGGCTGCTTGTTTACTCAAGCCTTTAAGACTCCAGATGCTACATCTTTTGATGGCCAGGCACTATCAGCTTTCTTCACCACCTTTGCTTATGCACACATTTGTCTTCAGTGATCGTGTCTGGAAGGTGAACATCATGGAATGCCAATTTAATAGAACAAAGTGTTCTTGCAATGAGGAAATACTTGAGTGGGGGTTCAGTGCCCATCTGCTGTCCTAATACTAACCCTATATGTTCATTGTTCTATTTCCCCTTCGTCACATATAAATATATGCACCTATGTACATGCCTCTATTTAAACCTCTATAAATGCCCTTTATCTCCCAGTTCTTTCCTCTATTTCCTTTTACTTTCCTCTTGTCCCACTATCATGCTCAGCCTTCATTTGGGTTTCAGTATTTTCTCTCTCTTACATTACTTTTGATAAATCCCTATAAGATTTCTCTCATCCACCTTGTCACTGATTTTGAATCAATTGTTATTCCCTTATCCTGGGCTGGTCATCACCACCTCCCTTTCCCCTCCTCCTCTTCTCCCATGTCCCCCGCCCCGGAACCATAAGTCCCATCATTTTCACCTTTAAACTGTCCCGTCTATCTTATCTAGATAGACCTGCAGAGGTAACAATATGTACCCAAAAAAGGCATCCTAAAATGAAGCAAACAAAATAAAACAATGATGACAAAAAAAAAAACAACCCCAATGTCTTATATATGTAATAAAAATAAAAATATAAAAGCCTGTAAATAGTTCAAGGTCTATTTGTTGACCTCCAGGAGTGTCCCCTGGTTGAGTCGCATGGGGTGCCACCCCCTGACCCAAAAGTATATCCTTGGCACGCCATCTGAAACTCCATGCTCTGTTGCACACCCTTAGTGTTTTGCCTTGGTTTGGTTGTGTCAGACAGGGTATAATCCTAACCCTGTTTCTCCATTGTTGACCCCGAAAAGCCTTGGGTCAGTGAGGATAGCCATATTGCATAGTGGGGCCAACCATATGATCCTCTCTCTCTGTGCTGTTCTAAGTGGGAATATCATCCTGAAGGCTCAGTGGGTCAGAATGCACTCCATTCTCTCATCCTCCCCCTTGATTTGTTCTCATGTGCTCTGGTCAGGCATCTCTCACACCCCAAGCTGCTGCTTCAGTGCTGACCTCCAAGGCAAACTCCCTGGTGGTGAAGTGTCTGCCCCTGTAGTTGGGATTGGGGTTGTATGCTCAGACCCCTCCACTGGTTCCCCGCTTCATGCCGTCACACTGCATTCACATCCTGGGTCACTGGATGTTGGTCCGTCTTTCTCTGTGGAGATATAAACAATACACTCCCCTTGGGTGGGTTAGTACCCCATTCCCTCTCTACACATCACTATCTGCCCCACCCCCCATGCCCGTTCCCCCACTTTAGTTAGCTACCATATGTAACCAAAGGAGAACTTTAGAGTTGAATTTCCACTGTTTATTGTCTTTATTGAGGAATGATTTACATAGAGGGTTATACTCTAGTATGCTTTCTTTAAAAACTTTTTACCATAATTAGCAGCTTTTAAATGGTAAAAAAAAAAAAAAAAACCTGATGGCTATGCTTCATGGGGATTTTTCACAGTCGTTTTGTGTAAAGTGCATAGTCTTGATGGCAAAGATGCCATTTCTCCCAGTCCTCTGGAGAGGCTCTTGCTGACCACAGTGGGGCTCCACAAGGCCAGACTAGCCCACAAGCGAACATAGCTAAATAGCAGCCGTATCGTGAAAGTTACATGCGTGGCTAGCAACGGTCACTGGGCTTAAATATTGAAAAGCAAAAGAGTCTTATTCTCCCCAGTCTATGATGTAAAAAGGTGTTAGTGTTAGAAGCTAATAGCCAGACTTAAAAACAGACCTTTGGATTTCTTTACAAGTGCTGACTGCCATGAAAATGTCCATTTCTGACTTTATCCTTTTTTCCCCAAAGCAACATTTTCCTTTTCACCATCAAAACAGATGCTATGCCGAAATTGTTTCCTTATATGGCCTTGTATCTAAACAAGACTTCCACCCTTCCAAGCACTTCAAGTATCTTCTATTGAACCTTATACACACCCACACATTTTCCTCTTTGGATGGGTTTAGTATCAGAAACCTCATCTCATGATTGTCTAACTTCTTTTTGAAGAGATAAAAGTTGAGGGGTTCTTTCAATGTTAACAGCAGAATACTTGGGCTGAGCCCCGGTGGCGTAGTGACAGTGTGTGGGACTGCGGCCCACAGGATTGGCGGTTCAAATCCAGTAGCAGCTCTTCAGGAGCAAGGCTGGCCCTCCTACTCCCACCAGGGGGCAGTGATGCCCATAAAAAAACAATACTTTTGGTATTCAAGAAGGATCACTGTCTAAAATGAACTGGCAAGCTTCTATGCTCTTTCTGTCTTCAATATTCTCTCTGGGTTGGCAGGCAGTAGCCTCAGAACGGACAACTTCTTGAGTCTTCTCACATTTCCTCTGTGGCCTCTGCATTCTCAGAAAACTCACAATTGTCCCTGACACCCCCATGCCAGTGGGTCTTGACTTCTGAGACTTTTTGGAAGTGGATCTCCCTCAGCTGGTCAAAGTCTGGGACCTCTACTGAAATGTGTTTAGCATTCCAGCAACACAAAAGCCGCCTCTGACATGGGATAGCTGTGCTTCAGCACATGTGTGTTGGCTGGGTCTCCAACCCGGGTCTCCCTCAAAAAGGGCAAGAATCCTACCACTCAACCACCACGGTTCCCATTAAGGAGAATGACATTTCCTCCAGGATTTGTTTTAATGTATCCCAAAGATGACTTTCAGCAGCACAATCCTTAGAGAAAAGTCACCAAACCCCTACCACACATATTATTAGCACCTGTAAATTTGAGAAAGGTGTTGTAGGGACTGCCCTGTGTGTTGTAGGAAGCTTTGCAGCATCCTTAGCCACTACCCAATAGATAACCAATAGTCCTCCCACCCCAAGGTAATGATCAAAAGTGCCCCCAACCACAGGCAAATGTGCCCCTTTGAGAGCCAAGGATAAGTTTGAAGATATTTTGCATCTGTTTGATATTCAAAAGTTGACAGTATTTTCAAAAAATAAAAGTAAAATCTCCAAATTCTTCTTTGCAAAACT
This sequence comes from Nesogale talazaci, assembly GCA_004026705.1. Taxonomy (NCBI): domain Eukaryota; kingdom Metazoa; phylum Chordata; class Mammalia; order Afrosoricida; family Tenrecidae; genus Nesogale; species Nesogale talazaci. The sequence goes on from PVJH01002932.1 coordinate 122,074, forward strand.
GATGTCCTGAAAAAAATAAACAAATTTCCTCACTCTGGGGTGAAATGCTAAGGGTGTGCAACAGAGTGGCAAGGGGAGCAAAGCAATGGCGTCCCCGGGGCAGACCAAAAGTAGACTTAGGGCCCAGCGAGTGGCACCCAATCAAACTCAATCTGAAAGATCCCTGAAAAGTCAAAAAACAGACCTGGAACCATTTATAGGTGTTTCTCCTTTTTTAATTATTAAATCATTTTATTCGGGACTCGTTCATCACTTATCACAATCCATACATTCATATATTGTGCCAAGCCCCTTTGCATGCTTGTTGCCTTCATCATTCTTAAACTGCTTGCTTTTCCACCTGAGCCCTTCACATCATCTTTTCATCTTTTCCCCTCCCACTCTGCTCCCCCTCCCCCACCAACCCTTGATATTTTATAAATTATTATTTTGTCATATCATACACATCTAGAAGCCTCCCCTCACCCACTCCTCCACGTCTGTCCTTCAGGTAGGAGGCTATATGTACACCCTGTAATTGACTCCTCCCTCTCTACCCCACTTTCCCTCCACCCTTCTGCTATCTTTACCCTCACTACTGGTGCTGAGAGCATTCATCTGTCCTGAGTTCCCTGTGCTACCATTTCCCGTCTGTACCAGAGTACCTCTTCCATTCTAACTGGATTTGTAGGGTAGAATTGGATTCATGATAGTTGGGGGGAGGATGCCTTTAAGAACTAGAGGAAAGTTGTTTCATCATTATTTCATTGCACCCTGACTGACCAGTCTCCTCCCCACAAACCTTCTGTAAGGGGATGTCCAATTGCCCACAAATGAGCCTTGGGTCCCCACCTTACACTCCCCCTCATTCATAGTGATGTGATTCTTGTTCCTTGGTACTTGGTGCTTGCTCCCCTCCATCCCTTGTGATCACACAGGCTGCTCTGCTTCTTTCAAGTGGGTTTTGCTTCCTCTGTGCTAGCTGGTCACTTGTTTACTTACCTTCAAGCCTCAAAGACCCCAGGCACCGTATTATTTAGTAGCTGGGCACCATCAGCTTTCTCTTCCATGTTTGCCTCTGCACCCATTTGTCTTCCAAGGTCGTATCAGGAGGGTGGGCCCATGATGATAAGATTTTTGTTCTTTGATGCCTGATACCTGAGTCCTTCCACACCTCCTGGCTAGGCATTTCTTTTACATGTCATTGGTTTTGTTGTTATTGTTGTTGGGTTTGTTTTTTGTTTTTTATTTTTATTTTTTTTAATTTTATTGGGGGCTCCTAAAGCTACTACAACATTCAGTACATCATTTGTATCAAGCACATTTGCACACATATTTCCACATACATTTCCCAATATTTTCCACTTGAGCCCTTGATACAAGCTCCTCTTTAAAAAAAAAAAAAACTCCCCTTTCCCCTCCTCCCCTTTTTTTAAAAAATTAATCATTTTATTGGGGGGCTGTTTGTTTGTTTTTCTCTGCCTTGTTTTTGTGCTTATTATCTCTGCATGTCTATCGAGATAAGATAGGTGGGATAACAATCTGGTGGGGAAAACAAGGAGGCAAATGCTTCTAGAAGGACACTAGAGAAGGGAGGGTGGGGAAAGGAAGTGGGTGTGAACAAACCCAGGGACAAGGAAGAAGGAGGGAGGAGGAAGTAGGATGCCTGGTAGGGCTTGATCAAGGGCAGTGTAACAGAGAGGAATTACTGAAACCCGAATGAAGGGAGAACACAATAGTGGGACTAGAAGAAAGTAAAATGAAATAGAGGAAAGAACTAGCAGGCAAAGGGCATTTATAGAGGTCTAAATACAGGTATGTACATATGTAAATATATTTACATATAATAATAGGGAAATGGATCTATGTTCATATGTTTATATGTTAAGTTTTAAGGTAGCAGATGGACATTGAGCCTCTACTCAAATACTCCTTCAACACAAGAACACTTTGTTCTATTAAGCTGGCATTCCATGATGCTCACCTTCCTGACATACTCACTGAAGACAAAGTGGGTGCATAAGCAAATGTGGTGAAAAAAAGCTGATGGTGCCCAACTATCAAAAGATATAGTATCTGGGATCTTAAAAGCTTGAAGATAAACAAGCAGACATCTAGCTGAGAAGCAACAAAGTCCACATGGAAGAAGCACACCAGCCTATGTGATCATAATGTGTCAATGGGATCAGGTTATCAGACATCAAAGACCCAGAACAAAAAAAAATCATGTCAATGTGAAGAAGGAGGAATACAGAGTGGAGACTCAAAGCTCATCTGTAGACTATTGGACATCCCCTTCAGAAGGGTCACAAGGAAGAGACAAGCCAGTCAGGGTGCAGTAGAGCACCAAAGAAACATACAACTTTCCTCTAGTTCTTTAATATTTCCTTCCCTCCACACTATCATGATCCCTGGTCTATCTTACAAATCTGGATAGACCAGAGTATGTACAGTGGTACAGATGAGAGCTGGAAACACAGGAATCCAGGACAGATAAAACCCTCAGGACCAATAATGGGAGCAGTGGTACCAGGAGGGGAAGAGGAAAGTGGGAGAGAAGGGGGGAGAATCACATTGATCTGCATATAACACTCTCCCAGGGGGACAGGCAACAGAAAATTGGGTGAAGGGAAATATCAAGCAGTGTAGGACATAGAAAAAAAATTATAAATTATCAAAGGTTCATAAGGGAGGTGGGGGAAGGGAGGGGAGGGGAAAATGAGCTAATCCCAAGGGCTCAAGTAGCAGGAAATGTTTTGAATTGATGATGGCAACAAATGTACAGATGTACTGGACACAATGGGTGCAGGTATGGATTATGATAAGAGCTATACAAACCCCCAATAAAATATTTAATCATTTATTTTTATTTAAATCATTTTATTAGGGCTCTTACAAATCTTATCACAATCCATGCATACATCCATTTTGTGTCAAGCACATTTGTACATTTGTTATCCTTATCATTCTCAAAACATTTGCTTTCTACCTGAAAATGATTTTTTTAATTATGAATTTTGCACTCCAAGAAGTAGAAAGGCAAATATCTGATACAAACTACATATTTAATCAAAGAAATGTAAATTATACATTCATGCCTTGGTTTTCTGTTTCCCAGGTAGGAAGTTTATATAAAGACACATTCAAACGTTAACCAAGTAAACGAAATTCTGTCACAGGTGAATGTTTCCTCACCCTGAGAGCATATATGTCTAAGCAACTTTCCACATTGGTTAGTTCCAAGCTTTTATCATCCTGATTAAAATATGATGTCATTTACAGGAACAAAAGTTTTACAAAAGCTTTGCCTGAAGTGGGTATGAAGAGTAGAGCCCTGGGCTGTGATTGAGTTGGTGAAGGTGGGCCACTGTCAACAAGCTTCGAAAACTCAGTCTCCTGAGTGCGTGAGAACAGACTGCCCCCTGCAGATGAATCTGAGGTTGGCACCAACATATTTGATTCATCCTGGAAAACAGAAAAACAAAACACCAAACACTTTATTAGGGAAATATTTAAGCATCAAAGCAGATGGGGCTGAGCCCCAGTGGTGTAGTGGTTGAGTGCGGGACTGTGGCCCACTGGCTTGGCGGTTCAAATTCAGCATCAGCTATCCAGGAGCAAGACTGGCCCTCTCAGTCCCACCAGAGGGCAGTGATGACCTCCCCCCACAAAAAAACCAAAGCGGAACTGTGAAATGGGCCCTCATTCACACCCATAATAAAATATCTCAAGGTCACTCTGATCCCATTTCTACTTCCCCCCAAACCACACCCTTCCAAGGGTGTCTTGAGAAGTCCAGTATTCCACATGGTCGCATATTGATATCTCTGTGCTTTCTTTTCAACAGTGGTTCTGCCTACAGCTTTTGGTGTTACTAAGGTCCCCTCATTGATCCACTTGCCCTCCTAAGATGTTTACACCAAAGGGAGAGTCTTCACTGGAATCTGAACTGAAATATTTCAGACCCAGAATGTGTCCGTGAATGAATAATTGTTCTTGTATAAGACATGTTTTAAATATCATGATATTCAAGTCAGAATTCACAGAAGACTATTGCTGGCATGATATTGTTGAATGGTTTTTCTGGGGAGTTGAATGTGGTCTACAATTGTTCATTTGGGGGCAACAATATTGTCCCCATCAATTACCCTGGATTCAATTTGGAGAGGAAGGGGGATCCTGAATGAAAGAACAAACTGGTAGAGTCTCTTATCTTGCACTGTTAATTGATTCCCATATTCTCCTTGCTACTCACTCCCCTCTCCTCCCTCAATCATTTCAGCTGGGCATGTACCAACTGCCATTGGCCAACGTATGCTCATGTGACTGCAAGACATACAAACACAAGCAAATGGCATGACTTGCTCATGTGAAAACCACACTCAACCTGCTCTCCAGTAGGGCAAGGGCTCTACTCCAGGGCCCAAATGAGGAAAGGCACTTGGAGGACATGGAAGAACTGGGCTGCAGGGTGGTCCCTGGTGCAAGCAGGACTGGAAAGTTAAGTCACTTTCCATGGGAGCTCTGTCTTGAAGCATTTCCACCTCTCCCTAAGCAGTATACTCAGAAACATTATTATGAAAGTGCTTCCTTTTATTTTGCCTCAGTCTCGATTCCATCATTTCTTTGTTCTTGTTCTGATTGACCCTCATAGATTGATCAGCTCCACACATCCAAGTGGGACCACACTGTCTGGGGTCTTGAGACCGATGACAGCACATCCATCAGAGATCCACTGCCATTGAATCTATTCTTTGTTTTCCCCTCTGAAACAGCTTTGTATTAAACAGCAAAGTAGAATTGCAGCACAGTTTTTAAATGCTTATAGACTAGGTCACAAAAGGGAAGCAAACTGCAGTAGGACGATTAAGTTTTCATACAAATAAAGTCATTTAACAAAACTATCAGTGCAACCATAAGATTATTCCATGATTAAAAGTAGCCCCAAGTCTAAGAACCATAACTGTTAGCAGATATTTCTACTATAATTAACATTTCATTATTTCTAATGCCATTTTCAAGTGGAAACTACAAGTGAATTTTTAAAAATTGTTCAGTAAAAGGATGCCCAAGACTCTGTAAACCAAATAGCTGGACTTACAGAAAATTCTGGGAGAAGTGGCATGAGAGATTACTGCGTAAGGTTATTAATTAGTACACAGGAGAAACTCTCCCCTTTTCTTCATGATTCTGAGACTAACACACTAGGAAGAGTTTGTGCAAAAGAGAATCTTCATGGGTTTCCAAACATATTTGATTCACCAGTCCTTTTTCAGGGAAGAACCGACTCAATGCTTCCCTGACAATTAAAACGTTAGTAATCGAGTCCATAATCCAGAATAAAGTGTAGGTATCTGCTTTTGCAGGCCCCCTGGATCACTCCCTCAGCGCCAAGGCGGTGGGGGGAGGGGAGGGGGGTTATGGCCAGCCCACTTTGAGAGACACTGCTGGCTAGAAATAAGCCTCGGAAGGTCAAGCACTATGTAGCTGCTTTCTTCTGGAGACTGCTGGTCAGACGTAAATCCACTTTCGCCTCAGTGGTAAATCCAGAGGCCTTTGGAGTGGGCTGCTATTGCTTCCTAAGCATTTTTCTGCTCTCTCTCTGTTCCCGCAAGGTTTTCTCTTTTAAGTGTACATAATAGTTTCCCTCCAGTGCCAGGTCAATCTTCTTGTGCAGCGAGAAGTGTTGACCAACACATCTTCCCAGGTTGAAAACTCGTAGTGTCACAGAATGATCTTTATCTTCATCAATTTATTAAAAAGAAAAAACAACCATCCTGTCCTATTACGAAATATAACAAATACACAAGCCCCCACTGAGAAGGTCGTCGTGAGCGAGTTATAATGAGATCAGGGTGCTCGCAGCAGTGATTAACTAGGAAAGCTGCTCTTGCAAATGTGACACCGTCTTCCAGTTTTCCTCGGGGGCAGGCGCCGGGCATGGGAGGCCAATGGGACAGAGGCACAGCACGGCAGACAGAGGACATAGCTGTGCATTCAGTACAGGGTTTTGGTCACTTTTTCACAACATGGTAGTTATTTTCTTGTATCATCTTTGTACTACTTTGTATCAACTCTAAGAGTGCTAACCTTAAAATGCAAATTTGATAAAACATTCATTTTCAAGGTTTCATAAATATAAGCAATTCTAATTATAAAGTCTCTATAATACATTTGCACATTTCCATTGACTAACATAATACACAAACTCAGCGAAGTCTCCTGTTCCGTTCTTAGTTCTCTCAACTTTGCCTAGATCTGCCATTACCTTCAGAAATACTCAACGAAGCCACAAACAAAGGGACTGGCCCTTTGGGAATCTATCCAAGGTTAAAGGAAAGCAAAACTGAAGAACAGAAACAAACCAGCAGCAACTCCATGAAGCACAGAGGCTCGGAAGCCCTTACTTTCTTTTGCTTTTGGTGTCAGTTGTTTGAAAAACACTAGAAGCTGACATGAGATTTTCTATATATTGTCCAAGAACTTGGTTTTCTGATTTTAGCTTCAGATTTTCTTTTTCAACTGCATCTACTCTTGCAGAGAGATCTTCCAGTGTGTGCCAGAGTTCTAACACTTGATTAATCAGCCAGGTTTTTTTTTTTTTTCCAGTTCCACCTGATTCTCAGCATCAACTGCGTCCATGTCAGCATTCATCATTTTGGGAAACAAACTTTTGGACTGTGGATACAGAGTCCTTGATGAATGGTCTGCTGTTGGAGGCGCCGGGGGAGCAGGGATGGGAGGACACCTCGGGCCTGGACACTGGCACTCACTGACACTGCCATTGAATCTATTCTGACTCACACTGATTCCAGGACAGAGTAGAACTGCCCCAAAGGACTTCCACAGCTGACATTTTCACATGTACACACTGTCACACTTTTGTCCTATTCAGCCTCTGGCTAGTGGGTTTGAATTGCCGAATTATACAGAGGGAATGAAAAGAGCCACTACCCACTGGGTCAAATCATGGCTGGGACATGTATGTCCTGGTGGGGGCCAAGGAGTGTGGTTGGTTTCAGCTTTTCCTATGGTCCTTGGGTGGCATAAGCAATGGCATCTGCCACTAGCCTAAAGGTTGTTGGTTCCAATCCACCTCGGGCACCATGGAAGAAAGGCCTGGTCACCTGCTTCCCTAAAGATTACAACCAAGACAACCCTCTGAAGCCCTTCCACGGAGGAGCGCATGGAGCCTGCATACATTGGGATTAGAGCACACCAGGTTTGTTAATTTGCTTTGGGAGGTGGAGTCAGGGTGAAGATTCCAGGTGGGCTTATGGTTTTCAATCCCACCAGTGTCAAGGGAGGGATCACTCAAGCTGTGTAATGGCTGGTTCAGAAGGAATGGGGGAGGCACGGTGCTTGCGAACCATCACCTGTCGAATATCAGAGATGGAGTTGTTTTCTTTGTGACAGACTTGATAGTAAATCTTAATAAAAACCTAATACCCAAGTGGGCCAAGAATCTTCATATCAGAAATGACAAGTTTACTTCAATGTTATTAGTCGTAAGAACATTAATATTCTAAACCCTAGGAAAACGTGGAAATCTTTCTTTTTATTGTGACGGTTCCAGCACTGAAATAAAGACACCACTTACCTGGGGATTAAGAAGTTTGGTACACAAGGAAAATCCTTGAGGTCCTTTACAACTGTAAATTTTCTGATGAAGCTTGAAAGGATTTTCATCTTGCTAAGAAACAGCCTTGGCAATGCAGTGGATTGTTCATTAGACTGTTAACCGCCGAGTCAGCAGTTCGAGCCAACAAGCCACAGGAAAAAATGAGGTTTTCCAACTCCTGTAAAAATTCACACCTTTCGGGCTGAGCCCCGGAGGTGTAAGTGATTGAGTGCTGGACTGTGGCCCACGGTCTTGGTGGTTCAAATCCAGTGCGGCTCTCAGAAGCAGCACTGGGTAGCGGCCAGAACCACCAGAGGCAGTGATGCCCCCTCTTTCCCCCCCCCAAATTCACACCTTTGAAAACTAAAGGGGTAATTCTGCTCTCTTCATGGAATCGATGACAACGAGTCACTGCGAAGAGCTCTTGGCCTGGGCAGGGGAAGGAGCAAACTTTCAAATGGCAAGTTCTCAGTGAACAAAGCTGTTTTTCAAACTAGCAAAAGGCAAATCACATGCCATTAGTAAAAGACTAATCATGTCTTCACATAAACGTGTTCTTTTCAATCGAGACAGGTTATGAAATATATATCTAAAGGTTCTTAATTTTCAGATCTTAATACAACTTAGAAGGCAACTTACAAATTATATTTAAAAAAAAAGACTCCTTTGTCTAACCACATGAAACCATACTCACAAAGGATTAGAACAATTATGCAAATCAAACTCTAGAAATAGCTCTGGGTATCCCATAATTCCTCAAGATAGATATGCAAATGAAGCAAATCGTGACTGGGGCTTGAAAGAATTACACACTGTAGAGTTACACTATTTAGATCACTTTGCAAATGCAGAACCATTGAGAGAGGTTCTTGCCTACTTTTCCATTTTCCTCTTCTGCCTAAGCCATTGCCAGACATGTGGAGCTGTTCTCAGGAAACACAAGGAAGAGAAACTTTGCAGGGAGGTAGTGGCAGTTAAATAAAAGCCTATCAGGAAAAATGTTCTTGTCTTGAACCTTTTTAATTTAGCAATTCCTGTAAACATTTTTAAATGTCCCTGGTAGTGCAACACTTGTACATTCAGCTTGGCATGGCCGAGGCCTGGCCATTCCAACCTACTAAGTGGATCCAAGGCACAAAAACCCAGTCACCTGCTCCTCTGTCGAGAATCTGTCCCGCGGGGCCGTTCTGCACTCAGAACCAGCTCAACTGCACTTAGCACACAACATAGAATTTCTTTAGTGAGATATGCGTTATGTCAACTTTGTAATGAAATGATACATTTTCAGAGCCTGTAGAAATTGCAGGATGTCTACATTGTTGAGAAAATGGAAGAGTGTATTGTCCCCTCCAGATTCCAATACAGGTTCTAACCTAAAAACAATGTGTGCTTCTGCGCTCATTTTAGCAGCAAAATAAGATTTCCACCTCCAAATGCTATGCACATGGGTATAATCCAGGTAATAGAAATACATCAGGGAAAGTGTTAACTACCGTATACACTTTGAAAGTAGTTTACTAACCTAGAGTAGGCCGGCCGCTTAAAATTTAATTTTAGCTGATTAAATTATTCCTCTAGAAGCCAAACAGTAGTAGCTTCAAATTACCTGTCTCCTTAATGTTACTGAGGAATAAGCGCAGTGCATTTAGTCTTGACATTGCAATGTAAAATGATTTGCCTTGTTTTCTCTTTGTAATTGGAAGTGACTTTCAGACTTCACGTTTTCATATGTACATTTCCAGCTGCTTATTTACCTTAAAGCCCTGCCATGAAGATGCAGGGGGATTGAGCATTGACTTAAGTCTCCACTCACACACACCCTTTTCCTTTGGACCCAAGTGCTCAAATACCTTTCTGTGCAGTGCAAGAGAAGCCCTGGTGGCATAGTGGTTTACCCTAGGGTTGTTCCCCACAAGGCCAGCAGTTCTAACCCACCACCTCGCTCTTCCCTGGGAGAATGATGAGATTTGCTGCTCCAGTCATGGTACAGCTAGGTGGGGAACATCCTTCCTTCAGCCTGTCTAAGGCCTGAAACAATCATCAATGCCACCTAATGTGACATGCTGCACCAAAGAGAAAGAAGTAGTTCCATCCATCATATGAGAACAAACAAACAATCTCTCTGCTATTGAGTTGTGGTTGCTGATGCATAGTGACCCTTTAGGCCACAGTAGAGCTGGCCCTGTGGTTTTCCAGGCTATAACTCTTTATGGAAGTAGAAAACCCCATCTCTCTCCTGGGGAGCAACTGGTAGTTTTGAGCAGCTGAGCTTGCAGTTAGCAGCCCAATGCATATCACTAAGCCACAGGGCCATTATATTAACGATGAGGTGATGAAATATTTGACCATTCGTGGCCCTTGAATAAGGTACTAACTGCCCAAATTGCCTTCTGCAGAAACATGGTCGCTCTTCCCTGATACAGTTTCAGAGACCCACAGACCACTTCTGTTGTCTCTCAGAGCGTCACTGCGGGTTGAAATGATTTTGTGTGCGGTCTGGAGGATGGGAAGGAGAGTGGGGCAGACCTGGAGGGTGACCTATCTGGCGTCCGTGCCATTGTGGCATTGCTTCCCAACACTGTCTCTGGTTCTAGCACACCAAGGTTTTCTGTAATGAACTCAGTTGACGTGTGAGGATTTGGATAGAATCGGGACAGGAAACTTGGAAAGGAGGATTACGTGGGTGTACTTCACTTGGAGAGACGTATTTTGAAAGTGGACTTTGGAGTGAGGGGAGTCTGGAAGGAGTGAAAAGGGAAAAGTAAGAAGCCAGGAAGCGGGAGGAACTGGACTGTGGACAATATCGGTTCCAGGGTTCCGATTTGTCCTCCCTCTGTGATTGCTCACGTGCTTTCCAAGCCATCTTCTGGGATGTCTGATTTTCTCACCATCTGGGCTTATTTATCTAGAATCCTTTTTCGGCATCTATCGTGTTCGTTCGGCTTTGGCCGCCTTTACCAAGGTCCTGTCAGCTCGCTACCTTGTAACAACAGAACTTGAGCCCACAGTTTTTTTCCCTTACAAGGAAGCCAGGTGGCCCAGTGGGTATGAGTTGGCTGCGGCAGATAGGTCAGCAATTCAACATCACCAGTTGCTATAAGGGAGAAAGATAAGCGTCGCCAGCTCAAAAACTCACAGAGGCAGCAGGGCGACCCTGTATTATAGGCTTCTTATGAGTCAGCATCAACAGGCAGCAATGAGTTTGGTTTTTGTTTTCTCTGAGTGCCGATAGCTGAAACAATAAAAAGCAAAAGCAAGCTCAATATTAGTTGATTTTGATTTTCAACTCCTAGAGACCCTGTAGGACAAGGTAGAACTTCCCTCTGGGGTCTCTCAGGCTGTAAATTGAAAGTTAGGAGAAAAGTCGACTTTATCTTTCTCCCACAGAAGAGGTAGTGGGTTTGAACAGATGACCTTGAAGTTAACAGCCCACCAGTAGAAGACATGGCATTGGGATCTAACGACTAAGTACCAATTCTTGCCATATCTACACTGGGACAATCTCCACGTCTCTGCAGAGGGGAGGAGTTCACACCTCACATCTGAAAACTAGAACAGGCAGTTGAAAGTACAGGAAGTGAGAACTTCAGACACCAGAAATAATGCTCATGTCTGTGTGACTTAGCACGACCTACCTGTATAGAGCACTTCCAGTGACATGGCGTGACTAGCGAGTAAGGCCTTGAGGAGTGGATAGGGAGGTGAGAAAGGAAATGGAGCCAGGGGCCAATAATGTGCACCAGATACCAGGGTACAGACTTCATGGAGATAAACAATGTGTTACGAAAGTCAGGGTAGAGGTGGCTTTCAGAAGTCTTGGACCTGAGTCCAGTCCAGTCTTGCTGTTCTGTCAGGGTTTCAATTGTATTAGGATGGGTATGCCCAATGTACCCCAGCTGTTAAGTATTATGAAAATGGCCACTATTCAAGAGGGGTGAATGAGTGGAGACTTCCCAGACAGAGAAAGTGTGATGGACTTCCCAGAAGATAGACAACTTGTAGAAAGGCAACCAGAGGAACTCTGGGGAAGATGAGGCCAGCAGCTGAGGGGCCAGTTCCTGAAAGGCCTTCTAAGGCAATCAGGCAGGCAGGCAGACTGAAAATTGCACTGGATCCTGCAGGCCTTTGGAGGGCAGCAAGGGGTAGATCCAGACTGCTTCACCAAGCTGTTAAGATTCAATAAGGCTGTATATAATCTTTGTGTGTGTGTGTGTGTGTGTGTGTGTGTGTGGCATCACTGCCCTGGTGGGAGTAGGAAGCCCAGCCTTGCTCCTGAAGAGCTGCTGCTGGGTTTGAACTGTCAACCCTGTGGGCTGCAGTCCCGTGCACAATCACTACACTACACTGAGGCTCAGCCAATATTTATCATTTTTAAAAAACAGAGTGATTTTTTTTGGTTTAGTGATAGCACATGAAATTTGGTCCTTAATGATCCTTTTCAAATTCAGATATTAAACATATTAAGATAGCAAATGAACAAAATAACCCAATCAAAAACAAACAACCCCACCAAACTGACAAACACCTCAAGGAGTCATTAGTTTTCTTTCACCCTTCACTTGATCCTCCACTCAGGTGCTCTCTCTCTCTCTCTCCCTGTTTAATTTTGTTTGATTGGAGGTGGGGTGGGGAGTGGAGGAAGAAGAGAAAGGTCAATGAGAACTTTACCTCACAGATGCTAAACCACCACATCAAATGAACAAAATGAAAGGAGTGGCAACAAAAGTCAGCCCTGAGGACCATGGGCCACATCACGTAGTAGTTGGCACAGAGGTATGCTTCCAATGCCAGGCAAGTTCTAGCCTCCTGAACTGATCCCCACAGGGAAATGGTCAAATAGAGGAAACCAAGTCCAGGTTTTTGGTGGTTTTCAGCTTCCACAGGAAAGCCCCTGTTCTCCAAGAAGGACAGCTTAAAGAGACTAACATGGGAGATTTCTGGAGGCAAACAAGAAGCTGAGCTTACCTGCAGCCTGGGAAGGGTGAAGATGACCTGTGTGAGCTGTCAGAAATGACTGATAGCACAAGGTGGTAGTGAGAAAAAATGAAAATATATGTATATATCTATCATTATTATTGATGTTCTATATATACATATGCATGTGCATAGACACACGCTTTCAAATGAATCTGTCAGATGAAAATCTAAATAGATATGGTCTTTAGGCAAAGTTATTTGACAGAAGATACCCAAATTCTTAAAAATGCTCATTTTTGTCCATAATAGTTCACTGTCAAGACATGCATAATGCATTTCACTTATCTCACAGAGCCCTTGAGGAGTAGCAGGTCAATCATAAGTTGGTAACTACGAGGTTGTGCGTTCAAACCAACCATTCAAGGGGAGAGACGTAGCCGTCTGCTCCCACAGACAAACTGCTACAGTCCCATAAAATAAAAGAGGAGCTCCACACTCTCCTATGGGCCAGGCACAGGTCAGAATCAGCTGGATGGCTGTGTTTTTGCTTTATTTGGGTTTTAAAATTTGGTTTTACAGATAGTGAAAACTCATTCTGAAGGAGGGGCTGTACTAAATAATTTTCTAAATAAAATAGCTTTCAATTATTTTTATGGAAATCCCTGAACTCTTGTACCTATGTCAACACATTCTGCAGATTTGAAGAGCCCTGGTAGTGAGGAGGTTATGCCTTGGGCTGTGATCTGAAAGATCAGCAGTTCAAAACCACCAGTCACAGTAGGGCTGGGGGGCTAGATCAGGAGAGTCACTTACACAGTCACACTGTCTTGTTTCTGGTGAGAGGGCCAAAATCACAGAGGTGTCTCTGGTCCTAAGATCTGGGGAGAAAAGGGGCATTTATCATTGATATTTTCCAAATATGAGACTTGTCTTCCTAGATTCACAATTGACCTTCACTAGGAAAATGAAAATAAAGATGCCCATTCATCAGTGATAAATGGATCACACTCTCTTAGAGTAATGACTGCTTTACATACCCTTTTGGAGGGAACCCTGGTTATTCTATTAGGCATCAGATAATTGTCAGTTCAAACCCACTAGGTGCTGGAAGGGGAAAAGCAGAGATTTTCTGCTCTCAGGAAAGATTCACAACCTCAGAAACCCTATATAGGGTTACTATGGATTGGAATTGACTAGATGTCAGTGGGGTTTTATTATTTTTTTTATTTTTAGGCATCACTGCCCTCAGGTGGTGGGAGTAGGAGGTCCAGCCTGTGCTCCTGGGAGCCGGAATTGAACCTCCATCCCAGTGGGCCGCAGTCCTGCGCACAATCACTGCGCCACCGGGGCTCAGTCGGGGTTTTAAATTTTATTTGGTTTTCTCTTTTTTGGACTGATCTAGTAGGTTATACGGTGTCCAGTGAAAAAGAGACTTAACCCATTCACTGCATCTATGTTAAAGTTGTAATTTTATCAAAGTGATCATTTGCATTCATGTCCTATGTTTATAGAAGTCTTAAAGCAGTGTACATGTATACTTTTTCCCCTTAATTTTTTTGGGGTAGATTCTTAGCTTGCATCGAAGGGGAGGTTAAAACATGTGAAAGCTTCTAAATATCTTGTATATACTCACAAAGGACCAAACCTCAAACTAAATAACATGCACAGAAAGGATAATGAGACAGGATGAGATATGAGATATAGACAAGTCTTAGTGCCAGTTACAGCCAGAGGAAAACTTTGAAACAAACAAAAACCAGTCCAGAATGAAAATACTGGTATATTTCAATTTGTATAATGCAAAGAGAAATACAGATATAAATTCTCAAAACGGAAGTTACATTAATAAAAATGTAGCATCATAAGCAAAAATTATCATACAGTACTTGCAGAATTTAGTCTTCAATTTAAGATTATAATGTGTCTAACCAAGAAACATTATTTAAAATTATAGTTGTCATTATTTTAAAATAACCTTCAGTAGAACAGCACAGCGTAACCTAGCAAACACTTTAAGGAAATGTTTTGTCTCCTAGAAGGAAGGTATCATTATGTTCCATTCATCTATATCATGAACAACAGAAGAGCAATTTTAAAAATGGAAATTAGTTTCATAATACAGAATAACACCGGGCTTCTCTAAGCACAAGCTCTTTCCGTGAAATTCTTGTTAATTTTTATTGGAAAAGAAACAACAACAACGAAAAAAATACCAAACGCCATTTGGATTGAGTCCTCTGCTTCCAAGAGCCCTCCAGGTCTGCGCCCCACGATCGGTACATACAAAAGCATGCAATACTGTGTTTTCTCCACATCATGACGTACCCAAACACTTTTTACTTGTACTTTGAAAAGTTACAATTTTACAGAAATGTTTCCATTCAAGATTCGTATAATACAGAGCATAGTTGCCAAAGCAGTTTGTCGCTAACACGTATTTTCTAGTCATAAAAAGAAATGTAGGAAATAAGTCATTTTTACTACTTAAAAAAAAAATTACTGCCTTGTTACCGCCCCCCATTTCTGCTCAAGTTCATTATCAACTTGAAGTTCTTGACACTTCCTAAGAACCGGTGCTGCGCAACTGAACTCAGTTGCAGAGAAACTGAGGAAAAGTAAGACTTTTGTTTTGCCCTTTCTCCTACTTCCGCCAAAGACCCTCCAGAATCAAACGTGAAGTCCCCCAGGGTTCCAACGCCTCACTGCGAAATGTAATGCCACTTGAGGTTGTCAAAAATAGCTTCTGTAGAAAACTGGCCATGGTCTTTTAGGAAACGTTGCATGAAGAAAATTAGTTTAGCCTTTAGATAGATAGATAGATAGATAGATAGATAGATAGATAGATAGATATTTATTTCTTAAAAAAGTAACACATGGAATAAAAGACATCAATCAGTACAGGTACAAAAGGACAGAAACACAAGGAAGTCAGGAGCCTCACCAAAGCTGGGGGAGGGGCGGAAGCACAGAGACTCACCCCTCCCCCACCTAATCCAGGCTCTCACACAATCTGAGTGTTTATCCACTTGGACAGTGACTTTGAAGGCAGCTTAGAAAATTAAAAAGGGGGCAGAAAGGAGAGACGTGACTTCACTGTCCAAGCCAGAGGGAAAGGCTGGGCCGGGGAATCTCTTATAAACCAATGCCTTTCAGGTCGCAGGGCAGGGTGGCTTGGGCGGCCTGGGGGCTCTGGCAGCAGGGGAACTGGGCCCTGAAGCAGTCCCGCAGCTCCCGGTTGAAGAGGAAGCACACGACCGGGTTGATGCCAGCCTGCGCAAAGGTCAGCCACACCGAGGCCGTTAGGTAGGCCTGGGGGACGGCGCCTGGCCGCACCAAGACCCGCAGGTAACTGGCCACGACGTAGGGCCCCCAGAGGAGCAGGAAGAGCAGCGTGACGGCATAGAACATCTTGCACAGCCTCTTCTCGGTCTTGAACTCCTCCAGCACGAGGAGGCGGCGGGCGCCGCGGCCCGGCCCCGCCGGCCGGATACCCACGAGCGCCGGCGGCGTGGGCCCGCGGCCAAAGCCCGCCGTCCAGTTGGCGGCCGCCTGGCCAGTGGCGCCCGGGCCGTGGAAGGTCCAATCGTGGCTGACGGCGGGCACCAGGCGCGCGGGCCGCATCTTGCGGCGGTCGTGGATGAAGAAGAGCAGGCGGAGGTAGACGAGGTGCGTGGCGCCCACGACCACGGCCAGCAGCAGCAGGAAGCCCAGGGCCCCGGGGGCGCCGTCGGGCCGCTGCTCCAGGGCGCACGGCGCGTCCTCGTCGTCGCCGCCGCCGTCCAGCACGGGCGGGAAGGCCGCGGCCAGCGCCAGCGCCCAGGCGGCGCACACCAGCATGGCGGCGCACGGCCAGCCGGCCAGGCGCTCGGCGTAGAAGCGGTGGTGCGCGATGGCCAGGTAGCGGGTGACGCCTACGCCGAGCAGCAGGAAGGCGGCGTGGAAGCAGAAGAGCGCGGCCAGGAAGGCGAGCAGCTTACAGCCGAGCGCGCCCGGCGGCGCCCCCGCGGCGGCCGCAGCCCGCCGCGCCGCCAGCATGACGGCCGGGAGGCAGGCGAGCGCGCGCAAGCCGTCGGCCAGGCACAGGTCGAGCAGCAGGTAGTACGGGGCGCGGTGCAGGCTGCGCTCCCGCACGATGAGCAGCGCGAACAGCACGTTGCCCGCCAGGCTCACGCACAGCAGCAGGCTGAGCGTGGCCAGCTTGAGGCCCAGCGCGGCCGCCTCGCCGCCGCCGCCGCCGCCGCCGCCGCCCGGCTCGCTGGCATTCGCCATCGCGGCCTCCCCAGGCCGTGCGCTCCGCCCGGGGCCGCCCTCCGCCTCGCCGCTCCCGTAGGCCGCCGGACCCCGATTCCGCCACCTTGCGGGCCCGGGGAAAGCTCCAAGGCCCCGGGGCTCAGCCCGTGGCCGGCCAGCCCCGCCTCGGCTCCCCGAAACGCCACCGCGCCGCCGCCGCCATCTCAGGAATGGAGCGCTCCGGAGGCGACGGCCACTCCCTGCGCCCAGGGCGCCGCGGGCTTCAGTGCGGACAGGGCCGCGCCGCCGCCCGCAGCCCCCCGCATTCTCCTCCTCCTCCGCTGCCGCCGCCGCCGCCGCCGCCGCTGCCGCGCCTCTTGGCTCTGCCCCCCGCCCGGCCCGCCGCTGCCGCCGCCGCCGCCGCCGCCGCCGAGCCCCCTCCCCTCTGCCGGAGCGCGCAGCGTGGCCGCCGCCGCCAGCCCCGCCGAGGCATCTCGCGCCACCCGGGCCGGCTGGGCTGGTGGCGCCGCAGCAGCTTCTGCGGGACCGAGAGGCGGCAGGGAGGGAGGCAGGGCCTAGGACGCAAGGTGGTGACAAGTCGCGTTTGGCCCCAGGTAAAAGGGGTCTGGGCGGCGGTGTCCCGGCGCCCGCGCTGGGGGTGGGGGGTGTCCTACGCTCGGGAGGAGGTTACCTGGGATGGCTGCGTCAGGTGGGGAGGGTGGGGTGGAGGCGTACCTTTGGAGATCGTTCTGCCCGCAAGCTAATAATAATAATTAGCAACAGTTAAAAAAAAAACAGGCTAAAATCTTATGTGGGTGGCATTGCTTTGGGGGGGCTTGACAAGCTTAATTTCCTTTCATGTTCTCTGTAACTGCAAAGTTAGCTTCCAAACCCCACTTTTTACCTGTGGAAACAGAGACTTGGAGGTCAAGGGAGTTGAGATCTGGAATATGAATCCCTGCTGGTCTCATTTCTGGGCCTGGATGCTCAATGACTGCAGCATGACCTGCCCACAGACTCACCAGTGGTCCTCCTGAAGATATGATCAGGGGACAGAAAATCCAGCCTTTTCTCCTCCAGTGAGTGGGAAGGTGGACCTCATGCCACCCTCCAGTCCTCAGACACATCAAATTCTCCTCCAGGGGCTTGGCACTTGCTCTTCCCTCTGCTTGGAAAGCTCTGGCCAGCACCACTCCCTAAGCAGACTCCTCGGCCTGTGCCTTCCCCCCCTCATCTATTCCAGCTCTCCCTTTCTTTCTTTCTTCTCACTTGCAATTTATCATTATATCGTATTTTCTTTTTAAAGCCCCACCTTTCCATCTAGACTCTAACATCTAGACTAAAAGCACTAAGTCTGGGAGCATAGTCATGGTCTGTCCCTTCCTTTTTTTTTTTTTCTTTTTTTATCTTTTCTTTATTCTGGTTCCATTCTGTGCCCAGCCTAGTAAAGCCTTGTGTTATTTTTCAGCTTCTCTCTCTCTCTCTCTCTCTCTCTCTCTCTCTCTCTCTCTCTCTTCTCTCTTTTTTAATCCTTGCCGAAAATGATTTATTGTGTACCTACTCCATGTGCAGCAGACACATTAATGGGTGTTTCCAGGACAACACAAGATCATGAAGGGCACTGACTGGCAGGTGAAGGAGGCTGAACTTTATTCTCTAAGCAGTGAGGGCCCCTTAATGGTTCTTGACAAGGAGCCTGCCATGATTGGGGTTGTGCTTCAGGAAGATATGCAACAGCAGAGTTTTACGAGGGGTGACAGAGCAGAGGCTGGAATTCCAGTCCCCCGCCTTAAACATTGATGGGCAGGTAAATCACTGGGCATCCTGTTAAAACACAGATTCGGATCCAGTAAATCTCAGCCGAACCCAGATCGTCTGCGTTTCTGACACCTGACTGGGTGATACTGAGGTTGCAGGTCTGCAGGCCACAATTGAAGTCACATGAACTTGAGGGCAGTTTATTTATCTAAGTGACAGTTACTGAGAACCTGACTTAAGACTCTGAAGTGGCCAAGGCCAAGTGGCTGATCAGGCAGAGAGCTAAATACTTATTGACAGAAAAGAGAATACCACTTT
Source organism: Nesogale talazaci (assembly GCA_004026705.1). Classification (NCBI taxonomy): domain Eukaryota; kingdom Metazoa; phylum Chordata; class Mammalia; order Afrosoricida; family Tenrecidae; genus Nesogale; species Nesogale talazaci. The sequence goes on from PVJH01002932.1 coordinate 140,897, forward strand.
GGTAGGTATTTATATAAAAAAGACTTGCATTTGACAATAGTAACCAAAAAAGTGAGCATGAGCTTTTTTTTCCGCTTAAAACAAGAGAAAATCGTAAATTCATGTTTTCCGGCATTTGTTTATGAGGGCAGAGTCTCAGGCCTTTCCTTGTGAGCACAAGAAGCTGCTGAGACTCCAGCCATTGCTTCTGCAGTGCAGGCAGAAAGGAGCAGAAGAGAAGGAGAGAACGTGTTCCTGCCCTAATGTCCACTGCCTTGGAGTGACTTTCTAGAAGCCCTACATTACAACAGACCTTTACTTACCATTGGTCATCACTATATGCAAGGGAGACTGGGACATGTTTGTATGCTTTCCGTCAGATCCATAGCAATGAGGGCTGAAGTCTTGCTTGGATTTGAGCCTTGAGTTACTTGAGTTACATTTGAGTTACTTCAGCCAGAAGAGGAGATGCCTTCTTCTGATCCACACAAAAACATTGATTCTGACTGCCCTGTGATCATTGTTAATGGCAGCGTCCATTTACTGAGCACTTGCTATGTGCCCAGGGTACATACTTGACATGTATTATTTCATCTAATTATTCTATCCAGTAATAAATACTGTTACAGTTCCCTCTCTGCATATCAGGCCCCAAGAGGTTAAGTCATTGGTTCAAACTTTCAAGGAGCAAAAAAAAAAAAAAAAAAGCTTTCAAGGAGCCCTGGTGGCACAGTGGTTAAGCATTCCTGCTGCAAATTGGAAGCTTGGTGGTTTGAACCTATCAGACACTCTATGGGACAATCTGCTCCCATAAAGATGACAGCCAAGGAAGTCATGTGGGACAGCACAGCTCTCTCCTAGGGTCTCTGTGAGTAGGAAGGCACACACCATCATGCAACAACACCTGCCAAACTGAAGTCCGAGGCAGAAAGTCTGGCTGTAGAACCTGTACTCATACATATTACCCCTTCCTCTTTACTGCAAAGGAAGTTACTGAATCTGTCAACACAAATCAAAGACTATCCAAACAAGCTACCGATGGTCATGTTCTCAGAATTATAACCCCACTAAGATAGATAAAAATCTTTTAAAACAATCGAATAGACTATTGTACAAAGAGACTCAATAATGGCCGAGTGAAAAGTGGAACCTGAAGTCTTCTCACTTCTAGGGCATTACCTTTGCCACTTGGTTTAAATATTTCTATAACATTTGTTATAGACAAATTGGGCAAAGCACTCTTGGACTCTCAAGTGTTCTCGTTTGCAAAAGAAGACCTTGGATCTCAGCTTTGAATGAGTAGATGCTCAATGGTTATGCAACAACAAATAGGTAGAGATTTAATATTAATTTTTAAAAATAAAAGCGAGAGGAAGAACACAAAAGATGAAGCGTGAATCCCTTTGGGATTTGAGGTTTGGTTGAATCATTTGCCGTGAACCACATAGCAGAAGCAGCAACAGAAATTCTATAGATCTTGCTCTCAGAATTTACAAGTCTGCTGCTGTCATGCTCACCACTTGTTCAATGAGTTAATGCTTTAGGAAAAGCTATCAGCATTTCATTGGCCAGTGTCAGCTGATTTTACTTTAACTGTATCTAGGAAGCTCCAGGCAAGAATTTAAAATACCTTCTTAGGTACCCAGTTGTGTTGCTCCTCAAAGCAAAATACCTCTTTGAGATTTATTTACCTGAAATAAAATTTCCAATTTGCTTATAACCAAAGTCAGACCTTTTATGCATAGAAAAGTAAGTCTCCCAAGTCTAGTTGAAATTGACAATGTCAATGGGAGTGGAAATCACTCAGTTCAGTGGAAATCCTGACTGTTCAGAGACTCTGACATGACTTGGCAGGTACTGTCCAGGCCATGGATACCATCATCATGGGGCTAGCTTGACTACCATCTCCTGTCCGTGTTCAGTTGTCTGCTAAGATGTACCCAGTGAGCCCGTGGATGTATTGAATTCCAGGTTAGAGTGCATTCCATCCTAACTTGTAGAAAAAAAGGAACCAGAGTCTTTGCTCAATGAATGTTGACTTCTCAGCAGACAACACTCAGGCTGCCCTCTCTTTGGCGGGCAGAGTCACATGATGATGTAGGGTTTTGGAGTTAGGTGTATCGGGCTTCATATCCATGTTCAACCTATTACTAGCTGTATATCCTTTGACAAGTCCCTGAACGTCTCTGAACTTCAAAAGCTTATTATGAGGACAATCCATTTAAATGTGACCCATTTAGAAAGAGTATAACACAAGGCTTGATAAAAAGTGACGCATAATAAATGATGGGGCTGTTCGTTGCCTTTGACTTGAGCCCTAACTTGGTAGCCTAGGTTAAGTGGAATGGAATGCTACCCACACCTGTGTCGTTTGCATGATCAGTTGTGGATAAGACTCTTGTGGTTTATAGCATTTTAGTGGCTAATTTTTGGAAGTAGATCACTGGCCTAACTTCTAGCCTGTCTTAGTCCACAAGCTCTGCTGAAATCTGTTCGATGTCATTGCAACACACAAACCTCCATTGGTTGGGAATGCCTGAGGTACATTGGGTGGAAATTGCACCCCAAATCCCCCTGTCTCGAGGGCAGGAATTTTACCACTGGGTTACTGATGCCTGTACATAACCAACAACAAGGGTTTTATTATTTGGGTGTGTTACCTGATTCTGAATACCTTAGTTAATCATGGCTTGGTTGATTTTTAAAATACTGTACCCCAACGTAGCCTAACAGAACACTTTGTACATAGTGAATTCTGATACTTCTGTGGAACATATGACTATGAATTAAAAATCTCAGGGGAGCTTCTTCTATGCCTCATTTTGAACTCTTGGCCTGTGATTTTGCCTTGCTGGTGGGGGAAGAGGAGAAGTAACCTCAGAACTTCCCAGGGTTCACCAGGACCCATTAATTTTGGAGGCTGTGCCATAATTCTAGGGTAATGTCACCCTCCCCCCCCCCTCAGTGCATGGCCTTTCAAAAGATGTGTGTGTGTGTATTGGAGGGGGGGGCGGCAGCGGCGGCATAGCCTATCTACTCCATTAGGTGAGCAATCCATGTGGATTGTCTTATTGTCCCTAACCTTAAAACCATTGTGGGTTGGTGGCCGGAGCTTCCTCCTGCCAGATGCAGACCTATGAATTAGACTGAGGTGCTGTATGATACTAGATGCTTCCATAGCCATTCATTTCAGCACTACATCTGGGGTGTTGGATGCAGCCCCCCTCCATCCCCCTCCCACCTCGGCACCTTTTCCTCCTTGTCTTCTGCACAGTATAATCAGTTGATTTCCCCCGGGGAGTCTGTGGCCACAGAATTCAGTCAGCTGGAAAAAATACAAAATCAGGAAGCCAGGCAGCTTGCCATAACACATCTTGTACATGAATAAGCCCAAAGGTTGAGATTGGCTTGAATTTGGAGGTAAAGGGAACAATTGAGAAAGAAAAATTTTCAATACGTTTCTCAAAGTTTTCTTCTAGCTGTTTATGTTTGTTGCATAAATGGCTGAATGTTCTTGTATTTGTATGTAAGGTATACTGTATACTTATTCAAAATCTGAAAATTTTGCAATTGAATGAGTATATGTATATATATACATACATACATACACACACACACACACACACACACACACTCTAAAAGGCCACAGCTCTAAATGTAAGAATGAAACTGGAGATGTCTTAAAGCAGTTGTTCTCAACCTTACTAATGCCATGACCTTTTAATACAATTCATTATGTTGTGGTGACCCCCAACCATAAAATTATTTTCATTGCTACTTCATAACTGTAATTTTGCTAGTTATTAATCATAATGTAAATATCTGATGTAAATGTATGATGTATTTTCATTGTTACAAATTGAGCATCATTAAAACATAGTGATTACTCACAAAACAATGTCATATATTGTGAAATATTTATTTCTAGTAACAAATAAGTGAAATTTTATCTTGAAGCATGGTGTAGCCTGTGTAACAGTCTTCACTTGGGGTACTCACATGTGGATGTATCTGCATGTGGGCGGACCTGCCTGGAGACAGATTCAGGAGTGGTGTCTCGGTTCCTAAGGCCACTAGGTAGGAGTAAGTCTTTGTGATCTTAGATTGGGTGGTGCCTTCTTATATGTAACACTCAAAGCACAACTGATGAGAGGGAAACAATGATGTCCTGGATTTCATCACAAACTTTGTGCTTCAAAGAACACCATCAAGACACACAGCCCACCTCCGCCCCCCAAAAGGAGAAAACATATGCTGATTACCTATCTGCTAGAGACTTGTGACCAGAATATATCAAGAAGTCTGATACCAATAAAAAGGACAATCCGACTTTTTAAAATAGGCAATATGCATTTCTCAGAAAAAAAATACAAATGGCCAGTAAGCACCCAAAAGAGAATGAACATCAATATTCATTGGGAAAAATGTCAATCGAAGTCACACTGAGGCAACTTCAACCCCACTAGGATGGTTACAACAAAAAGATAGGCGGTGGCAATTGCTGGTGAAGATGGGAAGAAACCGGGACCCTCCCAATTGCTGTTGGAGATGTACAGTGGTGAAAGGTCTTTGGGAAATAGTTTGGCAACTCCTCATAAAGATAACCACTGGACTCCAGGAGAACCCAGCTCCTCCTCCCTTAGATACAGCTGAGAGAGACACGGGAATCTCTGGAGACACAGACCTTGTACATGAACATTGATAGCAGGATTCTGAATAGGCCACAGGAGGAAGCAGCAGAAATGGGACTCCAGTGATGAATGGTTACACTTACAAGACTTTCTTACAAGAAAGAAGTTGCACAACAGTTTTTGAGGCATTTTTTCTGAACAGGAAACACAATTTCATAGCCATTTTTCACAAACTTTTAAGAGTCCCCCTCATATGGAGTACATATGAGGGGGTACCCCCAAAACAGTTTTTTTCAAAGCTGCATATTTAAATATTTTTTTAAAACAACCTAAATCACTTTCAAAGCACTATTACATTTAATACATTTGATAAATCTGAGATTCCATTCTCGGAAATATTTTTCGAACTCATCTGTTGGGATGGCTGACAGCACCTCCCTTTTTATTTTCTTCACCTCGTCTACATTGCCAAATCACTGTCATTTCATGTCCCTCCAAAACAAAAAGAAGTTGCACAGAGCAAGGTCAGGTAAGTGAGCTGCCTGGAGCAAGAGAGGCGTGCTCTTTCTTTTTTGCCCAAAACTGGTGCACTGAGATGACTGCGTGTGCAGGTGTATTGTCATGGTGGTAAAAGCAGTCCCCAGTCTGACACAAGTCAGGACTTTTTGTCACATACTGTTGCACAATCTTTTCAGAGCCTCTAAGCAGAAGACTTGATTAACAGTCTGACCTGGTGGAACAAATTCCAAATGTACTACAAGTCAACATTTCATCCATTTGGAAAGTTGGTGGATGTGCAGATCGAAGTTTATCATCAATTGATATTTCACATTTTATGAAATTAGACGGCCACTCGTACACTTGAGTTATTTTCATAGTGCTGTTCTGGTGAGCTGTATTCAACATCACAACAGTTTTTGAGGCATTTTTTCTGAACAGGAAACACAATTTCATAGCCACACACTGTCATCTTAACTTGACCATAACAAAAAATGAGCTTAGAGTAAAACTGCTTTTACGAAAAATTCACTGTGATCAGAGAGAACCTTCTCAGGCTGGAATGGTTAGAATCAGCTGAGGATTTGGTGAATGACAACTTTGTGGATACCATTCATTGCAATGTAAAGAATTAGAATCTCTGGGGAGGAAGCCAGGGATCTATAAATTCACTAGACTCCCCAGGTAATTTCAATGATATGCCAATCCTGGGAACTTTGGTGCTAAGTAACCAAACATTGCTTAATTGTATTAGATGTCCAGAGTAGTGGTTGCCCCACAGGTTGTAGGTGAGGGAGGCATTGAACTGATCCTATGTGTGTTGGTCTGGGTAGACTAGAGAAACAAATCTGCAGAAAGTCATGTATGTAAGAGAGAGTTTTATATAAAGGGTAAGTGTACATTAAGAAAGCATCCCAACCCAGTGCTGTCCAAGCACATAAGTCCAAAATGAGCGCAAATTCCGACACCAACCCACAAAGTCTTTCTCCATCTCACAAAACACACACAATGATGCCGAGTGCAGAGAAAAGCTGAACCAGTGAGACTGTCAGTATCTCAGCGATGGCAGGGGTCTCCACATGACTGCTCCAGCACCTTGGCCTGCATCAGGGTAGATCCATATGGCTTCTCAGGGATGACTCACAGGAAGTGAGCCTTGCCACCTAAAGCAGGGAATTGGTTAAGGTAGCTGCACCCTGTTCTGACCATCAGAGAGGAAGAGACCTAAGAATTAGAAAGCTGAGGCTCACTGAGCTATTCATTTCTACACCCCTCAACCTCACGTGTTTATTGGCCAGGTTGGCACAATAAACTTTAACTGTGTCACTATGTATAGAGATTTTCTAGTAAGGGTGATGAAAATATTCTAAAATTTTCTAGTGACGGTTGCATGACATTGTGAGCACAGTAGAAGTCACTGAATTTTAAAAAATTAAGTTGTTTTTTCACAACCGGGCCAGCTCTCCACTGTGATCTTCAGAAGGCTGCTTACTGAAATGTGGCGCAAATGAACGCCAGCTGCTGGATAGCATCATTTTACATCTCCACCAACTGGCTGGCACAGACTTATGGCAATCCACTTGTTTCTGAGTAGAACGGCTTTGGTGGGTTTGGAAGGACCATAATTGTTCAGAAATAAAGCACCAGGCTTGTCTTATAAGCTGCTTCTGGCTGGATTTGAACTTCCAACTTTGCATTTAGTAGCCAAGCATTTAATCATTTATGCCACCAGGGCTCCTTAAGAGGTTAATTTAAAAAAAACCCATTACAATTGTGACATTTCTGCCTTAAAGTGACCATATAATATGGTATAGAGCAGCTGCTTAATCCTTTCAGAGACTGTACATCTCATACGCTTAATCTACTCTGCAACCAAACCGAAGAAGCACACACACCATCAAGTCGATGCTGACCCGTCGTGAGCCCATAGAACGGGGTAGAAGTGCGCCTGTGAGTTTCGAAGGCTGTAACACTATAGGAGTGGAAAGCCCTTCTCCTGCTGAGAGGCTAGAGGTGTTGAACTGCTTACCTTGCAGTTAGCAGCCCAATGCCTAACGACTGTGCCACCTTTAAAAGGGAGCTGGAGGGCAAAGTGGATTCCCTGTTACTGATTTCTGAGTAAATGTAAGTATTCGGGATATGACTTCTTGACACAGAGGTAACGTCTTGGGCTGCTAACTGAAATGCTGGTAGATAGAACCCACTAGCTACTCTGAAAAAGAAAGGGAACTGCTTCCTCAAAGATTTGCAATCTCAGAAATTCTGTGGAGCAGTTCAAATCTGATCTAGGCTTGCTATGAACTGGAATGGGCTCAGTGGCATTGAGTCTCTAGTAGTGGCTACAGACATAAGGCCCACCATACTCCCTAGTCACATGTACAGGGGTTGCCGTTCACTGTCTCGAGTGTCCTTTTGATGCTGACATGCATGTAGAAAGCAAGATTAAGGAATTCTGTCCACTAGAGGAAGTTAGCTTTTTGTTTCCTTATGTACCAATACATGTAAAGGTGTTAAGAATACAAAGGGGGTAAGTAACCCCCAAGACTGGAATTGCGCTGGGCAAAGTGAATCTTTCATAGTATGCATTTTTCCCACTAAGCGAGTGTGTTAGACTGGGTTGACTAGAGAAGCACTCAAATGTATAGGAAAGAGCTTTATATGAAAGACTAATTGTATATAAAGTAAATAAAACTATAATTGTATATTAAGAAAACAGCTCAATCCAGATCAAATCCATAAGTCCAATATTAGCCCATATGTCTGATACCAGCCCATAAATTTATCTTCAGACTCACCCAGCACATGCAATGATGCTGAATACAGCAAGATCGCAGGCCAGTGGGTAACAAGTCTTGTAGGTCCTATGGCAGTAGAAGCATCTCAGTGCTGGCAGGATGCTCCTCCACCTCCCTGGATGTGCCTCCTCATGACTTACCAACAGGAATGTGAAGCAGAGAGAGAATGTGTGTACTGCCTCCAGGAAATAAGATAGGAAATAAGACCCAGAATTGTCATAAGAAGGCCATACCTATAAGGAGGCATGAATCAAGCCATGTCCTAATTGACAGGATAGACTCCACCCTTATAACCTATTCTTCAATTTGACAAGAAATTATGTAACTCACATGCAGTGAACATCCATCAACTTTCTCTGAGTTAGTGTACCCAGTGGCATCGCCTGGGAAGATTCTCTCTGGTCACAGTGAATTTCTTTCCTAAAAGGAGTTTCACTCAAACCTTGTTTATTTGATGGCTGATTTAAGATAACAGCTTTGCCACTGTGAAATTTTGTTTTCTATTTGGGAAAAATGCCTCAGAAACTTGTGATGTTGAACATAGCTTTTAAGGAGAGCGTTATGAGAAAAAGTGTATGAGTGGTTGGTTTTCTAGTTTCAAAAATACTTAAATGTTGATAATAGACCTTGTTCTGGACATTCACAAACTTCCCAAATGGGTAAATGTTGGCTTTTAGTGCGTTTAGAGTTTGTTCCATCAGGTCAGACTGTTAATCAAGTCTTCTATGTAGAGGTTCTGAAAAGATTGTGGAACAGTAGGCAGCCCCTGCGTCTTGCTACTTGTCATTGGGTCGAGTCTGACTCATGGCAACCCCATGTGCAGAGGAGAACTGCTCCATTGGGTTTTCATGGCCGTGACCTTCAGATGAAGATTGCAGCCCTTTCCTCTGAGGCACCTCTGGGTGGGTGTGATCACTGGATTTGGCTGGTAGTTGAGTGCAATCTGCTTGTCATGGAAACCCACATTCTTAATATACACAGGGAGCAGTGTGGACTAGTATCTAATGGAATATGATATATCAGCATGATGTAGTTATAAATGCAGAATTGAGGGTAACTGTCCTGTCCCATAGGCACCCTGGTGGCGTAGCAGTTATGAGTTAGGGTGGAATCTATAAGATCACCAGCTGTTCGGCAGGAGAAAATGGGGATTTTGAGAACAAATGAAGGGGGAGCAAGAGAGAATGGAGTGCATCCTGGCTCACCAATCCTTCAGGACATTATTCCCACTCAGAACAGCCGATGCAGAGGGAGGATCATATGGTCAGCCCCACTACGAAATAGGGCTTCTCTCGCTGACCCAAGGTCCTTCAGGGACAACAATGGAGAAATGCGGTAGGGATTATACCCTGTCTGACCCAACCAAACCAAGGCAAAATACTAAGGGTGTGCAACAGAGCATGGAATTTTCGGTGGAGTGCCAAGGATATGCTTTGGGGCCTGGGTGTGGCACTCCATCAAATTCAACCAGGGAACACTCCTGGAGGTCAACTAACAGACCTTGAACTATTTACAGGTTTTGATTTTGTTATTATTTTTATTACTTTACTTATTTATGTACACATATATGTGACATTGGGGTTTCTTTGTTATTGTTTTATCTGCTGCATCATCTTAGGATGCCTGTGTTTTTTGTACATATTTTTGTCTCTGCAGGTCTATCTAGATAAGATAGCCTGGATGAACAGTCTGGAGGTGAAACTGATAGGACTGATGGTTCTGGGGGTGTGGGGAGAACATCAGAGATGGGGAGGTGGAGGAAAGGAGGTGGTGTTGATCGACCCAGAGATAAGGGAACAGCAAGTGATTCAAAATCAGTGACAAGGTGGGTGTGAGAGGCCCGATAGGGATTGATCAAGAGTAATGTCACAGAGAGAAAATACTGAAAATCAAATGTAGTCTGAGCATGATAGTGAGACAGGAGGAAAGTAAAAGGAAATAGAGGAAAGAACTGGGGGGTAAAGGGCATTTATAGAGGTCTAAATACAGGCATGTGCATAGGTGAATATATTTCTATAGTATGATGGGGAAATAGATCAACTTGTATATATTTATAGGATTAGTATTAGGACAGCAAATGGGCATTGGACCTCCACTTGGGTACTTCCTCAATGCAAGAACATGTATTTTATTAAATTGGCATTCCACGATGCTCACCTTCCTGACATGATTACCGAAGACAAATGTGCACATAAACAAAAGTGGTGAAGAAAGCTGATGGTGCCTGGCTATCAAAAGTTGTGATGTCTGGGGTCTTAAAGGCTTGAAGGTAAACAAGTGGCCATCTAGCTCAGAAGCAAAAAAGCCCACATGGACGAAGCACACCAGCTAGCGGGACCACGGGGTGTCAAAGGGATCAGTTATCAGGCTTCACAAACTAAAAATCATAACAATGCATGATCACCTTCCTGATATGATTGCTGATGACAAACATGTGCATAAGCAAATGTGGTGAAGAAAGCTAATGGTGCCCAGTTTTTAACAGATATAGCATCTAGGATCTTGAAGGCTTGAAAGTAAACAAGCAGCTTTCTGGCTCTGAAGCAACAATGGCCACATGGAAGAAGCACACCAGCTGTGTGACCACAAGGTGTCCAAGAGATCTGGTGTCAGGCATCAAAGAGAGAAAATTATATCATTATAAATTGGGGGAGTGCAGGTTGGGGATCCAAAGCCCATCAATACGTGAAGCAACATCCCCTTGCAGAGGGGTTGCAGGGAGGAGACAAGCCAGCCAAGGTACAGTATAGTAACAATTAAATATACAACTTTCCTCTAGTTCTCACATATTTCCTCCCACCCACTATCATGATTCCAATTCTACCTTACAAATCCAGATAAACCAGGGAATGTACACTGGAGCTGGAACCATGGGAAATTCAGGTTATATGATACCTTTAGGACCAGTGGTGGAAGTGGAGTAGAAAAGGGGTATCAATTGCAGGGATCTACATATAACCTCCTCTCAGGAGTATGGCCAACAGGAAAGTGAGTGAAGGGACACACCAGACAGTGTACAATATGAAAAAGTAAAAACAATTTGTAAATTATTAAGTGTTCGTGGGGAAGGGGAAGTAACGGAAGTTAATACTGGAAGCCTAGGTGGAGGGAGGATGTTTGGGGAATGATGATGGCAACAGGTGTGCAAATATGGTATGCATACAATTGACTTATTATGGATCGTGATGAGAATTGTATGAGCCCCCAATAAAATGATTTTTTAAAAAATAGGACTTTTTACTAGGTGAACAGTTGCAGTCTCAAAATTTCACAGGGACAGTTCTACCCTGTCCTACAGGGAAGCTGCATAGCAGTGAGTTTGGTGTGTTGCTTGTCATGGTACAGACTATTCACATCCCTTGAAAGTGAACACTTTCAGAATTGGAAAGAAACTAACAGGGACACTAGTGAACATAACTATTTTAAATCCCACTGCTGATATGTCTTTAAAACAATCCCCCACTCCCCCCCAAAATTTTCACCGAGTAAAAAATGCCTTCTTTGAAGTGGCTCCACACCTCTTCATTGAATTCAGCAGCTGTTTAAACTCCCTCTGTGGTGAAGTCATCTGGTGATCCTGAAGTTTGCTTTTCAGGGATTCCCTGTAGCCACTGGAGCTGTGGGTCTCAACCTGTGGGTCTCAACCTCTTGGAGGAAGGGGGGTCAGGTGACCCTTTCACTGCGGTAACCCGATTCATAACAGTAGCAAAATTATAGTTATGAAGTAGCTATGAAAGTAATTTTATGGTGGGGGGTGGTCCACCACAGCATGAGAAACTATATTAAAGGGCTGCAGCATTAGGAAGGTTGAGAACCACTGCACTAGAGGCCTGTAAGTGCAGAAGATGAGAAGCTCCAAACTTCTTAAATATTCTTCCATGAATGTGGAATGGTGGTGTGTTGGAACATCAATGAATATCACACACCCACACTGGTTCCTGCCACATTCCTGTCCTCTACCTTCTCACAATCAAATAATGCATTGTTGAAGAATGCTAAGTGCTAAACTTGAGAACTGCAAACACTTTCTAAAGTTTTGGACATCATCCTTGTTGTAGATACACATTTTGAATGAAGAGGTGGAGGCTAGCTTGTCAATCAGGTCACACACAGCCTGGTGATCCCAGGCCCTTGTGGGCGTGACCTTTTCACAAAGATTCTGGAACTTCTCTTCCTTCCTGGAGGCAGGACACTATCGCCCATGGAGCCACGCTGATGGCAGCCAGTGCCCTGGGGATGTGTTCACTACCATTGGACGCACGGGACTACCCACCCACCAGCCTATGATTTCCCTGCATTCGGCATCATTGCATGTGCTGTGTGAGTCTGAAGAGGAATTTATAGACTAGTATCGGACCTATGGACTAATGTCAGACTTATGGACTTGATGTGGACTGGGATGGAGTTTTTTCAATACACAATTGCTCTATGATATAAAACTCTCTGTTACACTTATATGATTGTCTCTGGATTTGTTTCTTTAGTCAATTTGGACTGACACAATCCTTAATAAAATGTTCTAAGCCAGTGGATCTCAACCTTCCAAATGCTGCAACCCTTTAATACCATTCCTCATGTTGTGGTGACCCCCAACCATAAAATTATTTTAGTTGCTGTTTCATAACTGTAATTTTGCTACTGTTATGAATCGGGCAACTCCTGTGAAAGGGTTGTTTGATCCCTAGTTTGAGAACTGCTGTTCTAAGCCATGGACAAGGGATCCACAGACACAATTTTAAGAATATTTCTATTTATGGATATCTACAATCTTCCATGATCCTTAATATCCAGTGATTTTTTTGTAATTAAAAAGTTAAAATGTAGCCTGCCATATAGTATCACCTTCTTTCCCTGCTGTCCCCAAGTTTTGTGTTGGGTTTTGATTTAGATTCAAGAGAGACAGCTTCACTAGCCAGGCTTAGTCCTGGAGGAATAAAACGTGCAGCCTTGCTTTAGAGACACGACAGACAGATTTTTATGTTGCAACAAGTCCTAGAAAAGGCCCAGCCTTGACAGGTTTTTCCTTGGAAGTCCATGTATCCTTGAAGAGGTCTGCTTTGAGTACTACAGGCATTTTGTTTATCCTGAAACATTTCTCACAATAATTTCACCCACCCACCTCCTGCTAACAGTAATAGAACGAATTCTTGAATACAGTTTAGAGTCTGCGTGACCTCTGCAAGGTGTGGGATTGTGAAATTACACACGGAGTAAGACCGTTCACCGAGGAACCAGTAGACTGCAGTTGCAGTTTTTTTAGTGTGTAGCTTCGTGGTTTTCCTTCGATCATCTCTCTCTTTGAACGTGACATGAAGTTTGTAGATAGAAGGCTATTGCTAAGTCAGCTTGGATGCATGGTGGCCCTTACATAGAAAAGTTGCCTAGTCCTGTGCTCTCCTCATGGTCACTGGGATATTTGTGTCCATTCTTCCTCGTGGCTTTGGTGCTTGTGCACCCCACCCTCACTGGCCTTCCACACCAAATGTGATGTCCTCTGATGATTGCCACCCCCACCATGTGTCAAAAGCCAGTAAGTGGTAAATATGCTGTTGTAATCCATAGGATTTTCACTACTAAATTTTGGAAATAGATGGCCAGGCCTCTCTCCCTAATCTGCTTTAGCCTCAGAGCTCTGCTGAAATCCAACCCCCATCATTGCCCCTGGTGGTATTTGAATATCAGTGCTATATCACAGCAGCATGTAAGCCCCTGCGGTATGATGAGCTGGCAGGCAGGTGTGCTTTAAATAAAGGGGTGTGAGCTGATAACTCCCTGGACGCCAGCCATTCCATCAGAACCATACAATTATACGCAGTGTAGTTGAGTTCATCATTCAACCTACTGATTGTAATTTTGTCCTTGGTGGCATCTTTTTGTACCCTTTCTTCAGTTTGGTCTGCATGCTCTCTGATCTTGCCGTACACCTTTCTCTGACACACCCTTCAACATCTCCATTCCCATCCTAACTCCTATTTTTTTAGCCCACATTATTTTTCTTGTGTTAGTCTTTGATTTGGTCTATGTACATATTTCTTTAGATTCCATGAGAAGAGTACTTTAGAAGTAACCATTTTAAGATTTTACATATCTGAAAATTCCCTTATTATACTGGTGTTGTTGATTATTGAATTGGTCAGAAATAGGTCTCCACTCCAAATTCAAAACCAAACTTATTGCTGTGGAGTCAGTGCTGACTTATGGTCACCCCTGTGGGGTTCTAAGGTTGCATATGTTTTTTTGGGAGTAGAAAGCCCAATCTTTCTCCCTTGCAACTGTTGGTGGTTTTGAACTGCTGACCATGGGATCTCAGCTCAACACAACAGGCCTCCTGTAGGACTCTACTGAGGTTAAAATAATAACTAATGATATTGAGCAGCTTTCCTTGTGGATTTGTTTTTCCCTTCTAACTTTCTATCTTTCTTGGTGAAATAGCCTTTCCAATATTTGGCTCCCTCCTACTTTTTTTTTTCTTTTTTTAAATTTTATTGGGGGCTCTTACAGCTACTATAACATTCAGTACATCATTTGTATCAAGCACATTTGCACACATATTTCCACATACATTTCCCAATATTTTCCACTTGAGCCCTTGATACAAGCTCCTTTAAAAAAAAA